>JAGFMW010000037.1:0-300718 GCA_021030935.1 Astrothelium subdiscretum
TTGTTGCTCTACCTGCTTTGTTAGCAGCGAGCAGAGCAGCGAGTAGAGATTAGAGCAGCGAGCAGAGCAGCGAGCAGAGATCAGAGCAGCGAGCAGAGCAGCGAGCAGAGATCAGAGCAGCGAGCAGAGATCAGAGCAGCGAGCAGCGATCAGAGCAGCGAGCAGAGATCAGAGCAGCGAGCAGCGATCAGAGTAGCGAGCAGAGATCAGAGCAGCGAGCAGTGATCAGAGCAGCGAGCAGAGCACCTAGCAGAGCACCTAGCAGAGCACCAAGCAGAGCACCTAGCAGAGCAGCGAGCAGAGATCAGAGCAGCGAGCAGAGATCAGAGCAGCGAGCAGCGATCAGAGCAGCGAGCAGCGATCAGAGCAGCGAGCAGAGCAGCGAGCAGAGCACCTAGCAGAGCACCTAGCAGAGCAGCGAGCAGAGATCAGAGCAGCGAGCAGAGATCAGAGCAGCGAGCAGAGATCAGAGCAGCGAGCAGCGATCAGAGCAGCGAGCAGCGATCAGAGCAGCGAGCAGCGATCAGAGCAGCGAGCAGAGATCAGAGCAGCGAGCAGAGCAGCGAGCAGAGCAGCGAGCAGAGCAGCGAGCAGAGATCAGAGCAGCGAGCAGAGCAGCGAGCAGAGATCAAAGCAGCGAACAGCGCAGCGAGCAGAGATCAGAGCAGCGAGCAGAGCAGCGAGCAGAGCAGCGAGCAGAGCAGCGAGCAGAGATCAGAGCAGCGAGCAGAGCAACGAGCAGAGATCAAAGCAGCGAGCAAAGCAGCGAGTATAGTATAGATAGATAGGTAGGTAGGTAGATAGATAGGTGGTATTTAGGGGCTAATTTTTGGACATCGATTCTGGAATCAATTTATCAGTTAAAGACTTCAATACATGGATTTGACTATTTTTGGTACGTACGAAGCGATTGCTATCAAAATTGGATTGATAGAAGAAAGTCAAAGGGTCAAAATTCGATATCTAAAACGTCAATTGAGTTTTTTATACAAACACTTTCGAGATACACCAAAAGTGAAACAAGAGTAGCTCAGACTCTAGAACGAGAGATAAGAGTAGTAGAATTCAATTGGTTCGCTTAATAGACTCAAAACTAAATGAGACGGTAGCCCTAGCTAGGCTAGAGTAGCAGGGATTCCTTACTTGAATTTCTCGTTCTAGAGTCTAAGCTTGCTGAGATAAGGGTAGAGGTTCTTTTTTTCCATATTGATATCCATGTAGAATATTTCAACTCTACCAATCGTGAATCTCCTACGAGATACTCCTGTTAGCCCATTAATCAATTTGAAGGGAGGCATTGTGTCAGCACTGGTTGACCGGGAAAAGAGTTCATATCCTCAAGTGCTTCGTTCTAAATACGACAAGACCTTTACGATTCAATACCGCTCCATTTCATGGTAAAACTAAACTGCATAATTGTGTAGGGAACCCGAAATCCTGAATTACTCTTATTGGTCCTTTTTTACGTGACCTGGTAGTCTTATTGGCTAGATATCATGCATTTTTGGACACACCAGGCGCAACAGCCTCCAATTTCACCATTAACTCGTCCCAGAATTGCTTTTGCATCTGCCTTCCCTTTGGGCCTTCGACATAAGGTGAAGACTTTACGGGATGATCGTTGGTCACATATTTGCCATGGCTTTCTTTCCCACACAATGTGACGCAGTTTACGAGAGTCCGGCTTCCGACTTCACAAGCTCGAGCAAATATACTCGTAAAGATCTCAATGGACTTATTTGTCAGCCATCCCCCATCGTCTCGATAGATGCTCGTCTTGCACATGCCCGGGTTGCAGTAGTTGATGATGACGGGCGATACGTCGGAAACTGGATGCTTCTCCGCAAGCTCTCTGCAAGCGAACATCAACAGGACTTTTGACGTCGGATACCTGAACCGTTGTCAGTGCAGCTTTGAACTTCGCATGTATCTCTTCTTCCTACCTGTCGCCAATATTCGAATCTTTCTCGGAGTTCAATGCTTCAAAGAGCTTCTTGCCCCTGACGTTCTTCACTCCGAATTTGGCTATCAAATGTAGATCTGAGCCCACCAACACTAGATGCGTGTTTCGCCGGTATCTCTTTCCGGTTTCCCTCAATTTTGGCAGTACCAACAGAGCCAAAAGGACTGTGCTGATCACATTAACCTTTATTTGACTCTCATCTCCCTCTATCATCTTCCAGTCTGTCGTCATGAGCCCCGCATTTTCGATGAACCCGTCGAGCCGTTCCAAACGATTTACGCGTTCTGCAAACGTCTTCACGGATTCTGCGCTCGACATATCCAGCTTCCACACCTCCAGCCGCAACTGATCGGCTCCGAGGGCGTCTATAATTTTCTTTTTGGCATCTTCGCCCTTGGATTCGGTCCTGACGGCGAGGATGATCTTGGAGGCGTTGAGGCGCACGAAGTGTTGGGCTGTATCAAGTCCGAGTCCCACGTTCGAGCCAGTGACAATGATTGTCTGGCCTGAGAGGTCGCTTGTGGGCAACTTTGGTTTGTAGAAAAGCTGTTGGTAGAAGAAGGATGGCACGAAGCTTGCTACAGCTCCCATGATGAAATATAGTAAACTGGAAGAGCTCAGACAATGCGTTGTCGGCCAGAGGAAGATCCAGAAAGCAACAGGAGTTCTTGATAGGGGAGATTCTGTTTAGTATTGGGCAATGTTTCGCGATAGCAAAGCCTGAAGAGCCTCGCGAGCTCCTCGTATGCTCATGGTTTCAACCTCATACGGACGATACCGGTCGAACTCCATTGTTACTCTCATCAAACGCCCTAACGGACGCGGACGAAAGTCGGGTAGGTGTTATTGACGTGCCGCAGGTGCGGGCCGCGTGGCTCCCGCCCTTGCATAGAAGAACGGACGGACATGAGGGTCTCTCAGGAGCTTCAGCACCGGACACGCCATATTTCAACACAAGGAGTTTATCTAAGCTTCAAAAATTTACAAGGGTGTAAACCGGTGCGCAGAGGCTGATGTCCGACTAGAGCTGAACATTTCCAGGCAGCGACTTCCAGGAACAGAGGGCAGGATACCCGCAAGTCAATCTCTGCAAATTGGCGAGGCAACAAGCTTTCATCATCGCAGAACGCCCACTGATTACGTGTTGCTGAGCCCGTGCTGTACTAACTGTTGAACTGAAAATTTCTAAAATCTGAGGCTATCTCCTTTGCTCCCGCGGCGCAGCAAGTGGCGTGTTCCCGTCGTTACTTGCGATCCCCGGTGATGACTTTTGCCCTTACACCTTTACTATCCCGGGGAAACTGCCCAACGAAAGCATCCCATGTGATAGTAACATCTCTGGACGTCGTCTCAAATAGCTCAAAGTCAAACCTACGGAAAATGGTTGCCGTGGCCATATACAGTTCCGCATTAGCGAGGTTCAGACCAATGCATTGACGCGTGCCTTTGGAAAATGGGGTGAGAAATTTTTCGTTCGCCGGAACAGAAGAGTTCGGGAGCCATCGCTCAGGAAGGAAGCGATAGGGTTCGGGGAAGTATTCCGGGGACATATGGACGAAATGAGGTGACATGCTGGTTGGAATCTGTTACTCGTGTTAGCATTTCTGGACCTAAAACGAATCCTTAACAAGACGCCGGAGATCGAGCAGAACGTACTCCTGGAGGAATCTCCCATCCATGAAAGCTAAGTGCTTCATCCGGCGCAACTCGTATAAGTCGAGTGCAAAACGTGGCAGATATTCGGTGAGCTTCAGAGATTACAGCGCGCTAGAAAATCAGCTGTTGGTATTGTTCGTTCTTGTGTACTGCAGCTTACGAGGTATGGCAGTTGCTCAAGTCGCGACCATGGTAAAATCTGATCAGGATCTGGCATAGCTTCAGCTAGCTCAGTCTTGAGTTTAGCGAGAATTTCGGGATTGTTGATGAGATGGAAAGACATGACTGCGAGCGTCTGTGCAGTAGGCTCGCCTCCACCAGCCATTACAACAAGACCCTCGTCAACCAGCCGATCTATTGACTTCTCTTGCGGCGGGAGATTGCTGACTAGTAATTCTTCAAATATAGTCTTGGTTGCCTTCTCGTCGTTGAATCGTTTGGCTAAGACGTTTCGCACTTGCGTCTTTACATCCTGTAATTATGTCAAGAAGGGATTGACCGCTGTTTGGTCTTGGATCTTACCTCACGATACTGGAGCAAGAATGCTGCCGGACTTCCAGTTGCTCTTACTACAGAAATTGGCAAATGCACAAGAAGATCCCCTACTGTCGGGAAATGTCTTGCGAAGATGCTCGCCTGTACAGCTCCTTGAATTGCTGTCTTCCATTTCTGTGTTTCCGACTCTGGTCGACTCAACAAGCCGAGGGACTTTCCGAAAGCATGATAGGAAATAATGTCCAGGGACACTGCCATATAAGCCATATGGAGCTCCATCGGTTCTCCAGACTTCAAGTGAGCTCTCATTCTCTCGCACAGCTCGTCTATTCTGCTCTGGATGACTGGTTCGATTCCTAAGACCGACTTCTTTGAGAAGAACGGATTGAGAGCTCCTCGCCGTTTGCGATGGACTTCTGCAGAAACTGTGCCGAACATGGAGTTACCACTTCCATTCCCCACAAACCAGCCATACTTATCTCGGCGTCGTGTGTAGCCAGGAAATTGCTCATCATAGTAGTTAGGATCCTTCAGGTGAAGCTCGTACGGGTTTATTCGAACTATTGGTCCGTAAATTGAGTGAAGACGATCGATTTCTTTGAAGTATTGTCCACCCTTGACAGGATTAGCATTGTCGGACCTGGAAGCAAAACATTTACTAACCTTAAAGAGATCAAAATAACATTCATACCATAATGTTGCGGCTGCTAGCTTTGGGCCAGGATATTTTGCTAGAGGAGAGAAATAGAGCCGCCAAATGACCAATGATGCGCAATAGACGAGGAACGTCCCAAGAACAACAGTTGTGCCGGTATACCAGCCTACTGATCGGAAAGCTTGAAACATCGTGGCTGAAAACCTGACTTCAAGAAGAGCGAACGGCACCGGAAAGGACTTTTAATTAAGAAAACACCTTGGCGTTAGAGGAGCGCGTCAAGGCGCGTTAATTCTGATCTTGCAATACAAAGATAGGTTTGTCAGCGTCCTGTAGGCGATATAGAGATAGATTTGTCAGCGTTGGAAATGCTCGATAGGGGCTTGTCAAAATGCACGGGTCACATTTTCCCATCAACTTTTGGTGAGGACATCTCCAAATATTTCCGACTTCTCCAAACGAAAAAGAACAAATCCGAGAAGGCGTTAATATATGGCAAACAATTTTCCAGAAAAGTCTAATGCATTATGTGTCTAAAAATATGGTGGATGTAATAATATTTTGGTGAGAAGTTGGCGGACAATGCGGACTGGCCGATGAATTTTGACGATTCCCTATCAGCTGGTCTGCAACACTAATTGGAGCCCATGGCGCTGGATTCGTCTCGGCGAGGCGTATAGCGGATTTGAGGGGTGCCCCGGTTGCGGAGCCCGTAAAAGGCCGCCGCGGATTTTCACCAAACATTTGCCGGGGTCCGATTGAGTATCAAAGCAACGGAGTCCTCCAGCAGACTCATTTTTAGATGAAACATGGCTGGTCCGATGGATGTGGTGGCATTGAATCTGCCTATTCCTGAAGCAGTACTGCAGGCCTTCCAGTCTCAATGCAGTAACAATGCGGTTTGTTGACTTTGACCGGCTGCTTATAACGGGCAGACCATACACCAAGGTGTTGACTTTACGGTAAGTTCGCAGATATGGCAGTCATTTACACTGCTCTGGTCTTCTTTCTCTTCGCTGGCGTAGGTTCTCTCGTGCAATTTCTTCAGTCGTTCCAACGTAGAAAGGGGGGAAAGTCTTTCCCCGGGCCTGTCGGTTCGTTCCATCCATGTGCTTGACCTCAGTCAATAGCTAAAAGCCAGAAGGTCTGCCATACTTTGGCCGCATCTGGGATCTTCCCCGTAAGTAAGAATTTGCGTGGCTAAAGATGTTACTCACTCTGTCAAGGTCGGCATTCTTATCACAAGTTCAAAGAATGGTCTGATTATTATGGCCCTGTCTTTGAAATGAACATTTTTGGCGTAAATCATGTATGGCTTTCTTCTGAAAGAATTGCCAAAGAGCTCCTCGAGGGAAAGCGAAGCGTACACAATTCTGACAGGCCATCAATCCGCAATGTGCACGACAGTAAGGGATCTGGAGACTACTTACCTCTACTCGGTCACAATGGTACCGCCTACCCTTTCCCTCGACGCCGTGTTTGGCTGACGACCAATAGAAAAATGGAAGCGGCAACGCAAATTCATCCACCATAAAATGTCTTGGTCCATATCTCAGCAACATCGCGCAATTCCATTCCAAGAGACGATTCCGATGCTTGTGGAGATGATAAATACACCCGAAAAATACGAAGAGATCTTTGATGACTGTGTCGGAAGAGTCATCTCCCGGATTTGCTACGGATCGGTCGACATGTATCGTGAGATGACGGCGAAATCCTGGGCGCTTCTATGCGCAATATCGCCCTCGGAGAATTTGACGAACCTTGTCCCTTTTCTCAACTACATTCCTCATTCTCTAAGTCCTTGGAAGCAACAGGAACAAAAGCGGCACGACGCGGAACGCGACTTTTTCCTAAAGATTCAAGATGACGTCCGCACTAAAGGTGACCAACTTGAAGACTCTTTTATGAGGCAGTACCTTCGGTCGGAGAAAAAGGAGATCTCTGAGGAAGAGGCGGCATACGCAGTGGGTATGACGGCTTTAGCAGGCATGCTCACCACTGCATCCGTGGCCGTCAACTATCTCATGGCGGTGTGCCAGTATCCACAATGGCAAAAGGCTCTCCAGGAAGAAATTGATTCCGTGGTGGGCGATCGAATGATAGAATTCTCGGATGCGCCAAACCTACCGCTCCTTAGGGCTTTTATCAAAGAGCTTATTCGTTGGAGACCCATTATTCCCGAAGGTTTGTATTGTCTTAGAATCCGGTAGAGCAACAGCTGATGGAGAAGTAGCAATCCCGCATCAGACCGAAAAAGATGACTGGTACGAGGGGCACTTCATTCCAGCAGGTACCTACATTCATCCCAACGGATGGTGAGTCCAATCCAGGCGTGAATGCATTCGGGCCGCTGACGTTAGATGTAGGGCAATAACTCGAGATGCGGACCTGTATCCAGATCCTGAGACATTCAATCCTTCGCGCTGGCTGAAGCCGGAGTTCCCTACGTACAAAGAGCCATTGACGGTGTATCCGAATATTCGAAACATGTTCATCTTTGGCTACGGCCGTCGCACATGTATGGGACAAGATATCGTCGAAAACGAGCTCATCTGCATGCTTGGGAACCTCGCCTGGGCATGCGATATTACGAAAAAGCTCGACCATCAGGGAAAGCCAATGCCTCTACCGTCGGCCGCGAATGATGGCTCGTACACGGCTCAGCTCATCAGCCGGCCCAAGAAGTTTCCCTTTGACTTGACGCCGCGGTCCGAAAAACGAGCGGCGCAGGTGAGTGAAATTTGGAGTAGATACAAAGAATCTCGAACACAACAGCTTGCAGGATGAAATTCGAAGACCACTAATGCTTCGCTATATGAGTGATGGAAACGTACTGTTCGCCGAGGAGTTCATGAGGCTTTCATTGCTATTTGGGCGTACCCAATCCTAGAGAGTATCGTTATTAGAACTTTATTTTTAAGTAAACCGAATAGGGCAACCTCGCTCGCGGAATATTTTCTAATCCCTGATTGATATATTTGCTAGAACATCAAGATTAATTTATGCGCTAGAGACACAAACCTAATCTGATCAACATGTGCTGAAGAAACCTCGGGTTACCCGACAACATTGGGTATTAGAGGCTGTTGTTGGCCGCAACCGCGGAAGAGGGTCTGAGCTTTATATATATTTCTGGCCCTCTGTTTAAGGCCCCCCTTTTTCTTAGCCCCTGTTTAGCCCTATCCTACCCCGCCGCCGCAGGTCGAGGGGTGCAAACGGGCTCGTTTAACTTCCCCCCTACGGAGTACACCGCTAGCCTTCTGTGTCTTCAGCATTGAACACGCGACACTGGAATCGGTATGCTGAACCCTAAAAGAAGGGTCTAGACTTTCAGTACATATCGTTTACTTTCGGTAAGATACATCTGCAAGGCAAAGTCACACGACCTGCGCGTCGATCCGAACCCGAGCCATCCTGTGGCGCTTATAAAATATGCCGATCATTTTCATAACGAAGGATTCGAGAGCCTACAATCCTACCTAGCCTCTTACCTCTAGTATCAGGAATCCGCAGAATACAACGGCTTTCGAATATTTCCCCCTTCAAGTGCTTACAAATATCACGAGTTTCCTTTGTCGTGTAATTTGCGTCAGTATTCATTCTCTCCGTTAGCCAGCTTTTGCAAGAAACAGACAGAACCCAAAATCAAAACTGCCAAATATGCTATCCTCCATTATGGATACATGCTCCATGCTTTGAACAAAACAAATCATTTCCCTTGCTGCTTCCTCGGAAGAGTACTCCAAGCGCCTCCGCCAAAACCAAGACTGGCACGGCGACAATTTAGTAAACCTCATAAACATTCGGTCCTTCTGCTGTAACGTGAACCGACACTTCCTCTACGGTATCCCCTTCTCTCGATATCCTCTCACGCCTTCCCCACGCTCTTCAACACCGCCTTCTCCATCCCATCAAACCCCCTCAACGCCTCCCCATATCGCTCAAACACCCCCGGCTTATACCCATCCGCCACCCGCTTCACAAACTTCTCTTCATCCCACCTCAAATCGATAAAATCCTCAAAGCTCTCTCCACGCTTCCGCTCGACCCCCCAAACCGCCTTGTACGCCGCCCCCAACCCACACGCATTGCCGCCGATATCCAGCTTAAAGACGCCTTCCGACCCGCCCAGCACCTCGCCGCACACCTTGGCGATCGTCGCGTTCGCCGAGCCGCCGCCGACGAGGTAGATGCGGCGGGGCTGCGGCGGCAACGGTGGCGCGTGCGGGTTCGCCGGGTCCGTTTGCGGCGCGACGAGGCTGGCGCTGCGGAGGCGGAGCGAGAGGAACTGCGACTCGAGGATGGTGCGGGCGTCGGCGGGGACGGGATCGGGGGCGGTCGGGGTCAGGGCGTTGGTGGAGCTGTTGTAGAGGTAGCGCCATTGGCCGGCGGGCACGTTGGGCACGATTTCGGGGCGGGGGAAGTAGAGGCCTAGGCGCATGTTGCCTTGGGAGGTGAAGCCGTGGATGTGTTGGTCGAGGGGAGGCGTGGTTTCGGCGGTGTGGTTGAAGAGGTCCCAGGATCCTTTGGAAGGCGCGTTTTCGATGGTGTTGAGGTCGTTGCGAACGTGTTCGCGAGCCAGGCCGCCGTTTTTATAGCAGAGCATGAACATGTAGAGGCCGGGGGTGGTCGGGTGGTTCATGAAGTGGTAGGCAGGATCGGGCTTGTATTCAGGGGTGCTCATGAGGAAAGTAGTCGAGGTGCCGAGAGAAACCATAGCATCAGATGGACGAAGTGGTAGGGCGAGGATAGTAGACGGGTTATCGCCGGTTCCGGGGACAATCTTGCAATCTTTGGGAAAGCCATATCGAGATACAAAATACGGACCGATGGTACCCAGGATGCTTCCGCCGTCTTCGTCAATGATACCGAGTTTGGCTCTCAGGTCACCGATGCCATGTTTCGAGCCAGCAGCAAGCTCGAGAAGTTCTTCGTTCCACATCCCCTTCCGAATCTCACGAAGGTTCATGCCACAGACGTCACCGATGTCAATAGGCGCGATCAAGCCGAGGAAAATTGAAATTAGAAAAGACGATACAAGCGAAATGCGGCCCGTCTGCTGATAGTGCGAGGGGTATTTTTGGCGAAAGCGAAGAATCTGAGGGCCGCTAAAACGCTGCAACATGTCAATGGCAAGAACTCGCGGATGGTCAGTTTAAAGAGGCGGCTTACATGATGCGCCTTGCTACCTGTCACTCGTGCGAGTTCGTCTGGGTTTCCAAGACAGGAGTCGAAGCTATCGCATTGTTTTTGGGTACTTGCATCCTGCCAGTTGGGACTGTCTGGATGACTGAAGGCTTTTTCTCCGAGCTGCTCGACGAGTGTCTTTGAGCCATCCAGAGTGGCCAGAAGCTCTTCTGCTTGTTTGCTCCAGAAGACTGTACCATGCTGCATACCAGCACCAGATAGACCTTTCACTCTTGAGAAATCAAGTCCATCCTGACGGAGACGTTCTAGGACTAGATCGACGGCCTCAAGCCACATTGCAACAGGTGCAAAGATCTCGCCCTCGCTTGGATTAGTCAAGACGCCCTTCTCGATTCCATATTTGCCAAGATCGGCGTCAAAATCCACCTTAGCTTCGTAGACGAGCTTTAGGTCGGATTGGACCGCGAGGCCTGCATTCGATTAGCATTCATGGTATGCGTAAACGCTTGTGGGATTCATCACCACGCCGACAGAGTTGTGGATAGTATCTCCATGTGTCTAAGCCGCGCTTGCATCACCCCAGGTCAATGCGTACCTTTTAGCTGCTGAGTTGATAGATCGAAGCCCAAGTACAATGGCCCGCCACCCGGTGGCGTACCGTTGGTGATGGTACCGTTTTGCATTGTGTAGTTGTGGAATCGTTGCTCCGAAAAACTTGAAGTTGGAGGAGGAGCCAAGACTTGGGGTATAGCGATGAGCGACTCAGACATGGCATGAAGTCAATTTAAACTACAGCCACCACTGCCCCTCACCCCCACCGGTGGCACCGCTGACGAAGATATTCGCTCGCTATCCAAGTTTGTAACCTTGACGTACTAAGTGGAATGTTCGGGGCGTTGCTTGCTGCCGATCATTTCTTAGTAGCGCAGGGTCTCGGTTTCGCGGTTCCGCAATGAACCGCCACACTTAGCCGCCTATAGAGAAACTTTTCCGATCGAAAAAGAAAAAATCAACCACCATTCATTGGCCCATCTCACAACTGTTCCTGACTAGTTATATCATGCAGGTCCACTTTTAAACGTATATCCATCGTCATTCAGCATTCTGGCGGGGCTGAGCTACCCTTCAACAAAAGATACAATCAGGGTTGCTTTCGAATGGCTTGAATTGTGCGCGATGCTTCCTATATAATTTCACGCCGTAGCCAAACCATGCACGACAAGTAAGTCGGTCGCCTTATGCTTGCGAAAAATAGGCATTTTGATACTATATCGGTGAAGAATGACTGACCACATCAGAGGACGCGCGGCATTTTTCGGCGTTATCTCGTATCTTCCGAGCATGATTTAATGGATAGCCCAAGCATAGCGGGCAACCTATTTTCGCTTCGAGAGTCCGCCGTTCGTGTGAACATGAGAATGACCGCCATGTTCATCATGACCGTGATCATGGTGTCCATTCGGATCATCCTCTGGCTCTGGGCTCGATCTCGGGCTGACATCGGCATTGACAAACTCGCTGATAAAGTCCGTTTCGGAGGCTTGATTAGGGACAAACCTGACCTTGACTCGTCGCACCCCGCGGACCTTGTCTCCAATTCGCGTCCGCACCAAATGTTCTAATTTCTGCAGTTTTTCTAGTGCCCATTCTTTAGGGGCCACCAGTTCAATATCCACGAGGTAGTTTTGTCCTGACTTGATTCCTTGGATTTCTTTAATTTTAATTCCCGCGACTGCAAATTCGGATTCATCAATGGCCCGAACCGCATGCTTCCGCACCTTATTCTTGATTTCGTCATCGACACCCACATCGGCCAATTCCAGTATTGCGGATTTTGTATTCCCCCATCCAGCTTGGATGACCATCAGCGAAATTAACAACCCACCGATGGGATCGAGCCAGGACGCGTTCTGGAGAAAGTGCGAGCCACCGATCATTATGAGGGCAACAAATGCCGTAAGTGAATCAATGCGGTGGTGGACAGCGTTTGACGCCAGAACAGACGACTTTCTTTCTTTGGCAACCTTGAGCGCTAGAGGGAACTGTCATCAGCATCATCTCATCACAAATATCCCAACTGACCTACTTGCTCGGTACAGCCATTCTTTGATGATGATTGAACCTCCTGCCAGCCATGCTGCGTTGATGTTGGGTCCGAGGTCGGAATGCGAGTGACTATGGCCGTGATGATGCCCCAGAAGGCCCCAGTGTGCTAACGTTTCCACCATCTCCGGAGTGAATTGTTGAGCGAGGGCAACCAGCGCTGCCCAGCCCATCATTATTCCGCCACCAAGGAGCAAGCCACTCACGCCAACGGAGCCTAAGCTTTCGAATTTGCCGAATCCGGTAGGAAATTGTTGGTTCGGCGGTCTGAGGGACAAAGAAACGGTGGCCAGTGTCATCACGTCGCTGACCAAGTCTGTCAAACTATGTATCGCATCGGCCGAGAGAGCTACGAGGCTGTCAGCGAATGCGTGGTCTATTCTCGACGCGTTTGCCCTGACCTTGTGAGTTGAAGACGTAGCCTCCAATGCCCTTGCCAATTGCCATGCCGAGATTCACGTAGAGCCCAATTCGCGTTATTCTAACCCCAGCATCATTTTTGTTCGTAGACGTGAGATATGTATTGTCATGATGGTGGTGGTGGTGGTGGCCGTGACTGTGGCCGGCATGGGTCCTGGACTGCTGGGCATTTCCGCCCATTGCGAGTAAAGTTATGGCTCGAGAGCGAAAAGCCAGCGAAGACCAATTGTAGGGTAGATTGAGCAATGATTTAGTAGTCGAGCTCTGGGCCGACAATGTTCGCAGAACCCTTAGCTGGTATTTGAAGGGCGGGCAATGGGATGACACGCGGCTCAGCTGCCAGGGCGAGATGAGAGCAAGCCGCCAGGAACGCTGTGCTCCATGGCCGTTAACACAGCCGGGCAGGGGCATGAAGAGAGAGCTGGGCGTCAACGTAAGCTCTCGCGCGGCCTTTTCGGGGATGTATCAACCCATTGCAACCGAATACTGAAGTGGAAAAAAGAGTTTGTTTTACTGATGCCGGTTCTACATGGAAGTCGCTGTCCTGCATCCAATCACGTCATACACCATGTGTGATCAGGGCGCTGACTGCCTGCTCGGCTTTTACTTTACAAGGACAGCTCCAGAACACCTCAGTCTTATGATTCGAGATATGACATTGTTCCTCGTACGCAATCCAGCGATGGGAAGTTAGGTTAGGCATGGTCTTGCTCAGGGGCGACTCGGCGATGCCCCGCCACCATGTCCGTAAACTGATTTTCGATGACGGCAAGCCTCAAGTTTTACTCGACCCTTGAATGCCTGAGCTTCCAGTGCTCAGAACCGACCCGATGCATTCCTCATGCCAAAGCCGTTGATGCGTATTCCCTACACGGGTCGCATGCCAGATCCAATCATAGTGCCAAGAAGTGCGAATACAGCTACCGGAAGCATCGCAGCCTTGATCGACTTCTTATCCGCCAAATCATCGCGGACCGGTGAGCATCATGGCAGAGCCAAAGAACAGACTGTCCTGCTCACAGGAGCTGGTATATCTGTTGCTTCTGGATTGGCCGACTACAGAGGCACGAACGGAACGTACACCCTGAACAAGACATATCGCCCAATATATTTTAATGAATTTATCACAAATCATGAGGCCAGGAAGAGATACTGGGCACGGAGCTTTTTGGGGTGGACGACCTTGAATCGAGCAAAACCAAATCTTGCACACTGGGCTGTGAGAGATCTTGGGAAGCTTGGTCTCCTCAGCAGTGTCGTTACTCAAAGTAAGCATATATCATCTCAAACCTCAAACACAAGGTACTCTAACAGAAACTTCTATAGATGTCGACTCCTTTCACAGCACCGCGCATCCTGATTTGCCCACGATTGAGCTTCACGGATATCTTCGTAGCCTCGTTTGTCTCTCTTGCCGCCGAGAATACTCTCGCGCTGCCTTCCAGCGGCAGCTATCCGACCTCAATCCTGCTTGGGCAAAATTTCTTGAGTCCGCACTTGCCAGCGGCGCCTTGGATACTGAGCATCCCGAAGAAAGACGGAAAAGGGGTCTCAAGACCAATCCCGACGGAGACGTGGACCTCCCTAATGCGCCGTACAGCACATTTCGGTACCCCGCGTGTCCCACATGCCTGGCAGACCCGCCCACAGAGATGGTGAGTGGAGAAAGAGCTAGAGTGGAAATCGATAATGATGGAGCTTGGCTGCCATCTTCGAATGCGGGCGTGCTCAAACCCGCTGTCATCATGTTTGGTGAATCGATCGGAGCAGATACGAAAGCAGCAGCTGAGAAAGCCATCGATACCGCGGGGCGCATTTTGATAATTGGAAGCAGTCTGGCCACGTATTCGGCGTGGAGACTGGTGAAGCGGGCCCACGAAAGAGGAATGCCAATTGGTATATTGAATTTGGGTGGGGCGAGGGGTGAAGAAACATTTTTTGCCGACATTCACTCGAGAAACACGGGTCACTTGGGAGTTAGATGTAGCCAGAGTGCAGATAAGATCCTCCCCGGTGTGGTGAATGGTCTGAAGAATTCGCAGCTGCAACCTTAAAACCCCTTTAAATGGAATCCTTTCGTATAAGAGATCCTGAACCATTCGCCGTACCAGTGAGATCAGGACTACCGACATCGACGAGCTTTGCTTCGACACATTATGCCGATTCCGCCGCTAAGCGACCCTTCAAGAACCTCAGTCTGCACACAAAATTATCAATAGTCAACATTTCTGATGAAATTACATCGTCCAGATCTGTTTCTTGAGATATAACCATTGACCCTCGGTCTGACGCTCAAATGTCCCGACATTTCAAACTGGCTCTGAATCGAGATACCCTTGGTCGCAGTATTGGATACCTCCACCGTCTTCGTGGTTTCCTCGTTGGACGAAAAGCCCCCCAAAAATATGGAATCTATGAAACCGTTCCTGGCGAGCTGCCAGTAGCGACGCCGCTTGTGACAGATGCAAGTAGACGCCCAGAAGAAGCTTACGTTGGCTCCCCCGTAGAGCTTAGAGAGCCCCGAGATCCAGAACAGTGGGGTCTTGAGCTTATCACGGTGACAAGAAACTTTGCTATGTTAGTCATTTCTCCTGTTCCCCGACAGTAGTCTCACCCCTCTCAGTTTCTGGTGGCACCGGCGGTAATCTTCCACCTCTAGGTTCTTTTAAACAGGTCCTAAGGACCTGCAACAGGCGTGATCGTGTACAAGATGTCTATAAAATAAGAACGGGGAGCACCCAGTTACCTTCGTGCGCTCCATCCTTGGTGCGTAAGTCTGGGATACTTTCTAGGTCTGTCCTGTCTTCGAACAGACTGGGACTTATCGCCCCAAGATCATACGGTACTGGCTTGAGCATCACAGCGTCTGTCAATCGTCACACAGATCGGAACGAAGTAGAAGTCGAATTCCGAGATGCAGATCGTCCACAGATTCTACCGACAGGGGTTGTAAAACAATGCCTACTCGATTTAAACTTATGTGCGGATTAGTGCAAAAGGCACCGAGATTCCAGGTGTCCAGCGAAGGAAGGATATCATCATCACTAAGCTAAGGAGACTTCTGGTGCGCATGAGCTATGAGGGTCCAGAGATTTGTCCATCGTTCAATGACATAGATGGCACATAAGCACGTTGTCTACGTAATCTGTATGGGTACTGTGTGCTTATAGAATTTCTTCTCTTTACCGATCTAGCGCATGAGGCAATCATTCCTGGCGTTTAACTAACTGCAGTGGAGATGAGTTGCAGCTGCGAACAACCATACTGATACGACCCATACAGTCGATTGTAACTCTGCTAGCTTGCGTACCTTCCCAGGCCCTCGACTCGTAGATATCCATACGAGGTATGCACGAATCGTCCAGCCCTTCTCGCCTTCCGGGTCCAAGTCTCAAAACGCTTCATCACGGTACATTGAGGAGTACCAAGCAAGAGCAGAGTACTGAAGGGGCGCAATCGTCATAGACGTGGCGTATATCGTCCTGTGAAAACCACAGCACAGAATAGACGACCGCGAGAGAAAAAGAGGCGATCCGAGCAAGAGATCATCATTCATCATCGGGTTCAAGGAAAGAGCTTCAACATTAAAAGCGCGATACATGGTGTGAATGGATTTCTCATTCTCCAAATTTCCGAGGCATTAGGGTGATCTCTGGAGTCAGTCGAGGAAACTGTTTGGAAGACGCGCGTCGCGATGAACCAAGGGAAGGAGAGAAAAGATGTGCCAATGAAAACAGCTTCAAATCTGGATGGCTGAACTATCGAAGCTCATCCGATACTTTTCGGAGGATATTGCAGAAACGGGTGTGAATCGAGTCGAACTTCTTCAATTTTCTGCTATGTACTCCGTACCCGCGGTCTATATATCTCCCAAACAGCCCCTTAGGCCTTACCAAATTAGCAAGGTAGTTATGAGGTAAAGAGAAGCAAGACTTTGTGTGATGTTGTCCCCTCCCTTACGAAATTCTTTCATTGGGTCGAATATAAAGCTATCTAGCTTGTGAATAGACAAGGCTCAAGTTAGCTATTGAATACCTAGTCACAAAACATTTTGGTGGATTTAAGAAAACACCGGTCAGGACCCTTGAAAAGTATTAAGTAAGCGAGCATTCGTCACCTCTTCCGCACATGTCTAAGTAATTTGCCGAGTGAACAGGCTGCTTCGCACTCGCAAGAATCCGTACTGGAAATGGCCAAAAGGAATTTGTGGTTTTCACCCTCCTCGTATTGAGTTCCAAACTTTCTCTGCTGCTTCCAAGCGATCCGACTAGTACAAAAAAACGTCGCGCGATTCCTTCTACCCCGGGTTTACCGTTAAGACCAATTGAGGGTTTACTACCTGACATACTTCGCAACTGATCAGCGTGGTGAGTATGTCAAAGATGTGCTCGAGGGAGAATACCCAGATCGAACTGAGTTGAACGAGATTTATGAACGGATGACATGGTAGGCTTTGGATGCCCATGATTCTTCAAACGCGGAGAAGTGGCAAGGCAGAAACCGCCCAGTAGACGGCATGACTTTTCATGGCGACGAGCGAAGCCAGAACCATGCAAAGGCTTGGCGACGACGGATGATTTTGGGCAAGTTGCATCGAAAAAAAGCAAAGATTGTCCTCCACGCAAACCGGGAGGGAGGGGTGCGGATGATAAGGCCGGAAATACATAAGACAGATCATTCTGTCGCACGCCACGTTTAGCAACTTAGTGAACTATAAAGACGTTATCGAAATCGATGAGAGAGACTATCGCGATTTTTGGAGGCTTTGGAAGCCGGACAGCGAAGATGGGGCCTTCAGCTACTTGTTCAGGTTGACTTCCCATTGCCTTCAATGGTTGGTGGCGGGCGTTTTATCGTGTAAGAGGCACTGCTGCCTGGGTCTCGATAGCTTATAGGCTTTTCCATGGCATCTCTCCCGCTATGCCCGAGGTCAATTCTATAGGATACCGATTCTCTCCTAAGACATACATCCATACTGGGAACTAGTATTGCTATCGCACTCTATGTAAGTTTTAGTCTTTTTCTATGTCCCCGGTGAAGTCGCGAACAAGGGCTGACCACGGTGCCCATGAGTTACCCTGCTATGGAACTTCCCATATACCACCGATAGGCTAACGTTTCGCTTAGGTCTAGCACCGGTAGGAATCCACTCTCTAGACTACCGCGGGATCGACTCGTAGCAAATGCCTACCATTATTACAATCAGTACAACCTAAGAGACCTAGTCAACGAAGACGACTGGATCAAAGGTGCCCTATACTTCCGTGACTTTGGTGACTTTGACACAAGGGCGGGTGAAAGCCTGGATATACCTTTCTCCGACGATTTCCCTATCCCTGACAAGTTCCCTACCTCTGTACTTATAACACATCTTGACTCGAAGTCGATAGAGGAGTACCAGGAAAAGGATCGTTGGCAGAAATGGAAGAATCTGTCTACAACCCACAAATTTCTTGTAGCGACCTGCGCGCTGGCTGCAGTGACGCAAGGTTGGGATCAGTCAGCGATGAATGGAGCGAATCTTGGTTGGCCATCTGCTCTGAATCTGCCTACCCCCAGTAGCCTTACGAAGGACCCGGCAGCTAAAAACGTCTGGCTCTTTGGACTGATCAATAGTGCCCCTTTCTTGCTTGGTTCGGTCTTTGGAGTCCTCTTCATGGACCCTTTGAGCAATAGCCCCGGGTGGCCTAATCTTTTGCGATTTGGAAGACGCAAGGTCTTGTTTCTCGCCGGCTTCTTCAGCTTCGTTGCCATGCTAGGCTCCGCATTCGTGAATTCGTGGGGCCAGCTGCTCGTTTGCAGACTCCTTCTAGGAGTTGGCTTTGGGTCCAAGGCATCAATAGTACCAATCATGCTCTCGGAGACGGCACCTCGAGAAATCAGAGGCATGATGGTCTCCTCGTGGCAGATGTTTGATGCTCTCGGTATTTTCCTTGGGTTTGTCGCAAATCTAATAGTCTGCACGTTCAGTCAGGACCAAGCCTGGAGGTATATGTTCGGAATCGCGACAGTTCCTGCATTTTGTCTCTTGTTCATGTTACCGTTCTGCGTCGAATCGCCGCGATGGCTCTTGAAGCATGGGCATGTCAAAGATGCCTTGAGTGTCCTTATCAGTCTGCATGGCTTGCCCAGTCCCATGGTTGCATGCGGCGACCTCCTTCACATGCATATGACCCTTTCTGAAGAAACACAATGGCTTCTTGATCGAGCTGGGAGCACATCTTCGCCTCCCCAAAGAGATTCTCCGTTGTCCGAAATCGGACCTGGGGCGGCGGATGCAATCAACCTCCCTACTCTGTCAAAGCAAGGCAGAGAGCTACGCCCACAGTCCGGACCGAATGGAAATCATCTCCACGTCGTCAATTCCAGGACTAGTGTCTCTACTTCCGCTTCGCGGACGAATATTATCCACAACAGCGAGCCTGCGCCATGGAAGAAGCGTTGGAGAACAGTATTAGCCACACAGCGGATGAGAACGTGCGTATAGAACCCTAGAAAGGAAGATTCTCATGCTGATATATATGTTTCTAGGGCTGTCTACGCGAGTATAGCCGTTATGATTTCCCAGCAAACTTGTGGTGTTTGTGAAGCGCTTGCAAGACCTACTTTTTCACGAACTAACATATGCTAGATAAACCTTTTTGCATTCCTCTCTTCAACATTCTATCTGGACACAGTTGCGCCAACGTCGTCTACGGAATCCGAACTTCTTCCACAAGACAAGACAAAGACAATATTAGCCTTGGGCTTGGGTTTTGGGACGTTCAACTTCTTGTTCGCTTTCCTTAGTCATTCAAGCGGCTGGGATGCAATACTAACCACGCGGCAGCTTCTCCTTTTTCGCCTTTCTGTGCATTGATTGGAAACGAAGAAACGGAGACCAGGGTCGTTTGGCCCGCCTCCTTCCACAAAATGTCCATACAATCGTTAGTTCCGCTCGCGTCAGCGACGCGCGTCCGTTACTGATTCAGGGTGGCCCAGGACCGTCGCACACTTTTGAACGTTTCTTTCCCCTTAATGGCGTTGTTTCTGCTAATTGGCGGGCTTATAACACTCGCAAAACCGTCCAAAGCTGTTCACGGCTTTTACTACTTCTTTCTTTATCTGTTTACAGCGGTGGGTTTCCGCTTGATCCTTCACCCAGAAGACGTGAAGAGCTCGGTCTTCATGTACTGACGCTGACTAGGCGTACTCGATCGGCGAGGGCCCAATGGCCTTCTTGATATCTGCCGAAGTATTTCCCCTTGTCAATCGAGAGATTGGTATGAGCTCTGCCGTAAGACGATCCACATATCCTCGCTTGACTCTGCTTGACTACTGACAAGGTATCCTTCAACTTCATGGCCGCAGCCTTCCTTTTGGCTAACAAAACAGAGTGACCTGTCAAATCCGACTATCACCTATCGATTCGTGCGTATCCGCGACTAAGCTACTCCTTATCGCCGAGCCACTCACTGCAAAATCCCTCGATGGAGAGAGGTCGCTACACAGACACCCATGGCTTCTCAATTGGCTTTGCTGAGGTATGGGCATTGGGCGGCAATGTCGCTGTGAGGCGACGTTACAGGGCTGCGAGTACTGGGGTAAAAGCGATAACGAAAAAACTCAACAAAAGTCTGTCTGTCCGTTCTAACCAAAGATCGGGAAACAAGACCCACTTGCTTATGAAACTACCCGCACAGCGACCAAAAGGCGTCCAGGATTGCTGCTCCTACACGCCGAAGATCTGGCCCTGCGATCAAACCGTGCTATACAATATTTCATGATTCTCATCCGTCTCCGGCCAAGACAAAATCGAATGGCAGTGTCGATCGCATTAGACCCCCAATTTGTTCTCTGATTTCTGCAGGTTTCCGTACTGGTGATGCTAGAGTAGTGCACTCATATGAGAAAGCATTTAGGAGCTTCCTGACAAATGTAGAAGCAGCCAAAGACCTTCTCGCGGTCTATGAAACAGAGGACACTAGAATGTTATGGAGGAAAGGATTATTTGACCCTCTGAAGTAGAAAAAGAGGTGCATATCGCAGCTGAATATTCTAGCAGGTGGAGAACCCGAAAATTGTAAAGATCCCAAGGTAATAGTGCGAGTCAAGGAGGGGGAGGCTCTCCTCGCAAGAACTTTTATTACAACGTCTCATGCTGCGCACGTAGAGAAGGCTTTTGTTTGCTTTGTTTGTTTGTCGGTCGGTCGGACCTCCGACCGACCGAGAGGTCAGGGTCCAAAGAAGTAAATAGGCTCTACGGGGCACTAAGAACTGTCCGAAATTGACACTAGCGCCAAACAACAAATAAACACCGCCCTGCGCTGCCTGCGCTGCCTACCACTCGCTCTTATCTTATCTAGCCTTGTTGTTGCTAATTTCTATTGCTTGCTATTATGCCTCGAGAGATCAAGTTTACACGTTCTCGCGCTCGATACTTCACGCCGCCGCCAAAGTTTTATTATCAAGGCTATATTGATATTCAAACACTGTCTAGAGCTACTATTCTCGCTGCTAAGGTTTTTGGTCAAGAGCTAGGCTTTCAGATATCTCAAGAGACTATTGAAAATATATTTGGTGTTTCTCCACGATCACAACGTCGAATTCTATTTTCAAAGTAGTCTCGTCGGTTTCACAATCAAGAAAATTCTTACGATTTACGAGGCTCGAAACGTTTTTTTTGGCGTGACGATAACGTAGCGATAGCACACTATCTCAACAATTCTATTGTATCACTTGACGACAAAAACCGCCCTTGACAAACTATTGCTATAGAAGTTGAAATAACTCTTCAAGAAACTTATTATTTCAAACCCGAAGACAAACGCTTGATCAACTCAAAAAGTATCCAAAAAGTCTACAAAAAAGATAAAAATATTATTATAGCTATCTATAAAAAAGAAAAGTTGCTTGAAAAACCACATCTATCTTAATATTTTATTTGGATCGATATCAATTTTGAGCTTCGACTTTATTTAAGAGATTAGATTTGTATTGCTTTCTATGATAAGTTCTATTTTGGGATTAAGCTTTAACGAACAAAATATTTGAAGTGGAAAAAAAATAGAGTCTATCGCTATAAGCCAAAAAATATACACCAAAAGCTAGTTACCAAAAAGAATAAGAAGTAGAATTCTTTAAAGCTTTTCAATATTTTTGTGGTGCTTAGTTACGATTGAAGACTTTTTATTCTATATAAAGTATCAAACAACAATGGAAAAATAAATACAAAAATCTATATAGAAATGATATTTTCTCAACTACGTCAAGAGTTGATAAATAGAAAGTTGATTTTGTGTCAAAATACTAATTCTACTTATACGAGTAAAGCTACAATAAAATGAATAGAATAAAATAGAATTGATCTATTAACTCTATCTAGCGCTTTATCTAATCTCTCTATTATAGAGTTATTAGCTGATCTAATTAAGAAATTGTTTTATAAACAATTTTGTGCTTCATAAGAGGCAGCAATAACTCGCTTTGAGCAACTATGGGACGAGAAGATAAATTAGAAGCAAATCCGGCACATATACAATTATTATTGTAAACGGCTACATAATGTACGTAGAGCTAATGGCCAAATGAGCCAATATTGAGTAATCAAACACCAAAATTGGATGAGATGAGAGCGAGTGGCAGGCAGCGCAGGCAGCGCAGGCAGCGCAGGCAGCGCAGGGCGGTGTTTATTTGTTGTTTGGCGCTAGTGTCAATTTCGGACAGTTCTTAGTGCCCCGTAGAGATAGGGTTCGTAGATTGTTTTCGTCTGATAGAACAATACAATCAGTTTCTACCAGAGTTCTTTTGCGTCCATGGCCGCAACATCTCATGCAGGTATTTACAAAGCTATACCTGCAAGCGGTATTTAAACTGGACTGGGTTGTTATTTGGCTCCGCTTATAGCCTTCAAACCACGGTGCTTTAGTTGCTATAATACAGAACAGCTTCTTTAAAGTAGGTTCGTTGGTATGTAATGGTACATAAAGACAAGTGACACAAGCCCGCATGCAGGTCTAGTGAATTTTTAAAGTCCGCATGCGGATCTAGAATAGCAGATTTTCCAAATGCGGGTATGACCGCTTGTCCTAATACCGAAAGCAGATAATAATAACGCCTGGCTACAAGTCCTCACATATAAGTATTGCCTCCAATCCTAGAGTATTTCAGTACACTCTATGCGTAACGACACTATCAAGAATTCCTTACAAGAAATAGTAAGTTTTAACATTTCCTCTTGGCTTTCTTTCTAACGTTTTTCTTTGATTAGTTTCCACCAGAGCTATAATTCCAAGATGGACTTCTCCCACTTAAAGAGCCAACCTTTAATCGAACCTCTACCTGAAGGTCAACAGCGTTCGAAAGTAATCTTTATGCACAATCCTTGGGCAGGAGGAGAAGATTGCCCGCAGGTATCGCTCGAGATATTTAAAACAAATTTACGAAAATTAAACAACAGCTCTACGGAAATGGATTTGTTAGATTGGAGGCACTTGTTTAGGCCAGAGGGCACTGGGTTCTTTTATCTTGGTTCTCGAAACGAGTTTGACTACGGTATCATAATCGAACACGGAGGGGCGCATGATCTAGTCTCTGATTTCGTGCCCGAACTTCAAGAAAAAAATAGATCATTCGACACGAAAAGAATTTTTTACACTGGGGTCTCTAACAAAGAAGAGACTGGCAACGAAGATCATCAAGAAGTAAGTTCTAGGACTTGTTGGTTTAATAGCAGAAGGACGACGCTAAATTGCTTTTTAAAGCAGGATAGTACGGGAGCGACGCGTCTTTCCATAGAACGACTGCGAGGCAAACCTGATATTGGACGATCATTTGAAGTCGGTCCGTTGGTGGCCTATTCCGACAAAGAAGGGTGGAATACTCTCCGCTTCACTGTTATGAAGTGTCTTGAAGATAACAGTTTCTGGCTTGTTGCTCGACCATTTTTCTTTTCGGATAACATGGGGGGTGACGAGGACCCAAACGAGGATAACTACTGCTATGCAGAGCCTCACGAGCGAGCTTTTTCTCTGGACGGCTTTGAGACTCCAATTTCATGCGCTCGCCTCAAAGCAAACGAGGAAAGCTTTGAGTATTGTGCCGAAATGCAGCAACTGGAGAATCCAAAGCGTACCCATGCTAGCAAACCGTTTGATGTCGAGCAGATTCATTCAGGGGGGTTTTACTTAATGTACGGTTATAGCCGATATTGATTGCTCTTGAACAAAGGCCACCTACCATTCGAATTGTTGCAGCTGTTCTCATTAATTATATAGATAGTATACAGTCGAAATGTAATTGCAGTTCTAAAGTAAACGAATTCACAACGATGCTCACACCAACATATGTTCGGAAAGCCCAGCGAGGATGGAATCACCCTTCCATATGCATCGTCGACTTTCCACAAATCGATTTTGAGGAGTGGTTCAATAGAATTTCACGCCAACAAGATGGACATGAAATGGTCGGATTCTTGCTTGAGGACATCGCAAAATGCATCGAATATTTCTCTTGCAATGTTGCCGATGCTGACGAGGCCCGGAAGAGGACGAAACACGACAAAGAAGCATTAGATGATCGCCTGATTCCTCTCCTCTACCATATCATCGGTCAACATACACGCCTCTTTGAATGCTTTTGCAACTGGGTCAGGAGTAGAAGCTTCGATTCACAGACAAGTTCCGAGGCCAAGCAGATCAGCTCCATGATAACAGAGTTATGCCAAAGACTCTCTAATACGAAGAAACCTACCGGTAAGTAGCTCCACTCCCCGATGTATCAATAAGTGCTTACCAACTTAGCCGACCTCGACATACGAGATAGATGGATATGCCGCAGCTCCCACGAAATTCTGATCCTGATCATTCGACTTGCCGTCCAAGACCCACAAAGAGGATCAAACAACGAGAGACCTCTTGCTGAACGCCGAAAGGAATCTCTTAGTCTCTGGATAGCTGAGCTGCAGAATGGCAACTGGAAATCTCGCAAGGAAGTAGAAAAGTGGGGGGGAGGAATTGGTACTGTGCCAAGAACTATTTGTTCGGACGGGACGGCACAGACAATTGGAGCATCGCAGCCATCATGGCCACGAAGAGAACCGCACCGTCCACTGGACCACCCGTGGTGCGATTTCTTTGAAAAGTCCAGAGATGCCCGCATCCCCGACGCCATTCGAGACGAATTCTTGCGACCGGCAAGCGAGAGCCTCACCGACTTGAAGAATAAACTCTTCCAGGGGAGAGAGCAGTTGTCAGCCGGTCAGTGGAAACAACTTGAAAAGAAGTTTTACCAACGATGCGGTCGATTTGTGTGGGATGCCAGGAACCATGTATGGCAAGCGTTAGGTACAAGATTCGAGTTCAAAGACCAGTGTGGCAGATGCAGATGCCTTTATAGGGTTAGTCTCGTGCGAGAGAATCTTGCTAGTCCAGCCCCTAAATACCGCAATGGGGGGGACAGAATTGGGCCGTGCGCTGAAGCATGTCCATATTCTGAGTATAGACAGAGAGAAAGAGAGAATGAAGGACAAGAAAATCTGTAAAGAGGACGAGGATAGAGATGTGTAAGGTAGAGATATGTAGGTCTTTACTAGACTTTTCAGTCAAGGGGCAGCCAGCAGCCTCGTTCTTGAATCCGGTTTTCAATAGCATGAAGACAAAAGCTTGGGCAGTAAAAGCCGGTTTAGCGCTGATTGAATTCTGAGATCGCTGCTCTTGCCTCTACCAGAGTCCTGCCACTCAGTCTCGCTTGCTGGAACTAGATGTGCTTGTTTGCAGAAGTGAACAATGTCCAAACTGGTCGCAGGCCTCAGTAAAACCGGTCACAGCTCTTGAAGTCATCTATGTGGCCGCCGTGAAGGAGCAAGGGTGGTGAGGGTTCAATTGGAAGGTCGGAGCGGGCGAAGAGAGAACCAGCGTCAGTACTAGAAGTATGCCACAGATCCCATAAAACATAAGCTGGGTATTTATTAGTGGCACGTTGCTCCTGCAAATGAATCGGCGGTGTGACTTACAATCCCTGATCACTAACCAAGTAGATGGCGCCGGCAGCCAACGGCCCGCCTCGCTCGCGCACGCTGCTATCATCAGCCAAGCGAGTAAAGCATTCGGCTATTTTGAAAGAAAAAGTGAACCTGATACAGAATACGGATTGACGGAAATACAGTGACGCGCAGCGAAAGACAGCGAGGCGTTGGCGTTTGTCTGACTTCGTAGAATCGTCACATCGTGTAGTGTTGTGTAGAATAGCTTGCGCTAATACTATAATCTGTTGCAAATGTCTCTGGCCGTGCAATGACACGAAAGGGTCTCAGTCGCGTTGCATTCCACGGCGCATAGCTATAATTGCACATGGGGACAACAGTGAAGGCTGCTCGGCGGTGAGCGTGCGGCAAAGGCAGCGCCATAGAATATCCGAGGACTTATGTCATCCTCTCTCCGCCCGGCGGAATGCAATTCTTCTTCGACCTAACATCTATTCGGAGCTTCTCGTTTCCACCGAGCCAACTGTCTTCGTAGCGGACTATGGCCCTCAATCTCCACGCCTCTTTCGTTCTGAAAGGGCCCGGCTCAGTCCTACTCTTCTCGCTGTCAAGACGGAAGTGCAGAGCGAAGCTAGCCCATCATTTTATTCACAAAATCGGTTTCATCTCCCTACAATGATAAGCCACATACTGTCTATCGTACACAGTGCCTACATCTCGCCATTTATTGATCAAATCGGATCTCAAGCACGCCTCTCCGTCATATGTACATCCTTTTCCTTGCATCCGATTATCTTCTGCTCGTTAAGGCAAGACTTCATGAAGCGTATGTTGAGAATTTAAATCTCCTGTGAGATTTTCACATAGGTATCGAGGCTCTCGAACTACGAGTTCCACCAGAGCACGCGAATTATGCGCCCATCGATGAGCAGATTGCTGCAGAAGCGTTATATTCACTCGACAGGCACTTCAAAACAATTTCTTCGCTCAAGAATATCATCATCAATTTCGGAGTGTACCCAAAGCAGGATTCGAGAAACAGTTTAACGAAGAAGCTGTGCGGGTACGGATGTATTGCCAGGACTACGAGTCTTCCGGAGAAGATTTGGATTTCCGACGATGGCCTGGTCGCGTCTGGTAGTGCAGAGGAGTGCGAGGAATATGACGATGGACAGTCGTTTTACGATCTTCAAGGAGAGAAACAGGAGGAAGAAAGGTTGTGGTAGGAGGAATACTATCGCAGGAGACACGATACCTACTGGAAGAATGATTCCGATTACGATTGATCGAAATGGAGCTCGCCGAGGGAGAACGGCGGATGCTGATCATCCCGCTGCCCAACGGCTCCTTTTGGTAGTCAGCTAAATAAGGACAGACGAAAGTGGAATGAAGATCATCGCGCCAAGCAACTTAAAGTTCTTTGGCGTCGATTGCGTCTTCGAACACAGGAATGACTCCACGCAGACGAGGTCGGACAGACCAATGACAGGGACCAAAGGTGTCAGAGACGATCACGTCGATCATGATCATCTCATTAAGACCTTAAGCTTATCTTGCATGATGGAGAGACAAACCAGTTCGAGCCATGATCAAGCATACTTGGACCCCAACATTTCATTAGTCCAGAAACTCTTTAAGTACAAAGCTCGACCTTCCGCCTATTAGCAGACGAACTTCTCAAAGGGGAAGAACAATGTTGATGGCTGGACTAAATACGGAGTAGTGTTAAGTAAAATCTTTGCAACCTTGAAAAGAGTATTGAACCATGACTTTGGAGAAATCAATTCATGTACGGAGTACTTCGTTCGACCTTTTGGTTGCAAAAGTAATTATTGCAGTCTTCGGTAGGGATTATGCACTAATTGTATTAGGTATGGCAACCCCTCCTTTCCACTCACCTCTCCCTACGTGAAACTTCCTCAGCCTCAACCCATAAGCCATGGATACTAGGATTTCACGATCATGATGCTCTGGCCGATACTGCCGATGAGGCAAGTGAGATATGGTTCGTCATTCTCACCCACATTTTGTGACATGTACCATTTTGTTCGCGAGTAGACTCGTAGAGGACCTTTCCTCTAAGAGAGTTGTTATTCATCTTACTCACGCCATAATGCCAAGAGACAGCGCCATTGCCCAGGGCGAACGCCATACCTTCTGCACCATCTCGGCAGGCCACCTCCCAATAGCGTCTTCAGAGACCTACCGCAGCTCAGTGGAATCAAGCTGCTGGAGATCTCGTCGATCTTGTCGACCTCGTCATCGCGCTTCTTGTGGAATTGGCTTGAAGAGACGGCTAGATCTATATATTAGTAGATGTGTCGTTCGCGATAGCATTTGTATCTCAGTAGTCCATTGGTAGGAAATTCTCATCAGGATCCCTTTACTGACTAGCATTGCACTCTTATATCCTATCTATTAACGGCCATGGAGCTCTTCCGACTCTACACTTTAATTTGTGCCCTAGGCATAGCTGAATTATTGGATGCAGCACCTTCTGCACGCACTCCAAGCAGGTCTCTGCCGACCAGGTCGAAACATTTGCGGCCTATCCTCGAACGCCGCCGGGCTCCGGGCTTCAACCAGGGGCAGCCAGAAAATGGACAGGGTAAAGGCGGACCTCTTGATGGTATGTACATTAGGGCCTGACTTTTCAAACCTGACTGACATTATGCAGGAGGAACAAACCGAGCAATGGACTCATCCAATCCGGATAATCTTGGTCAAGAAGCTACAGATGCCGGGACGGTAGTTAACTTGAAATGGAGTTTTTCCGACTCGCATACTCGGCTTCTAAACGGAGGTTGGGTTCGGGAACAAGTCATTACAGATCTTCCGGCCAGCAATGACATCTCGGGTGCCCAGCAGCACCTCCAGAAAGGTGCAATCCGGGAGCTTCACTGGCATAGAGTAGCGGAATGGGGCTTTGTCTACACTGGCCAGATCTCTGTATTTGCAGTTGATGAGAATGGTCGCAATCAATACGAAACCTTGAATCAAGGCGACATCTGGTACTTTCCTAAGGGCGAAGCACATGGAGTACAGGGTCTAGCCGATCAAAATGAATACCTCCTCGTCTTTGACGACGGTAATTTCGACGCAACGGGCACCACCTTCATGGTCGATGACTGGATAGCTCACACCCCTAAAGATATCCTAGCTAAGAACTTTGGGGTAGGTTCTGAGATCTTCGACGCCGTACCCACGCCGGATCCATACATCCTCAATGCACCGGTCAGCAACGAAGGCATTTCCTCCCCGTATGGATCGCTGTCAGGGGACAGCTCGTACGTTTACCACGCAAGTCAGGCCCCCGCTATCAAAGCCCCAGGTGGTGGTGGAACGATCCAGGTCGTCGATTCACGTAATTTTCCCGTTGCGAAAACCATCGCCGCCGCTATCGTCACTCTCGAGCCCGGGGCATTACGTGAGCTGCATTGGCATCCCAACGTAAGTCCCTCCTGAGTTTAGGCCACGATCTCTTTCTTTAACATTTTCATTCAGGTAGAAGAATGGCTATATTTTGTTTCCGGCGATGCCAAAGCCACTGTTTTCATCGGCGGTGCGGCGGCGCGTACGTTCGACTTCACTGCCGGCGATACAGCGGTCTTTCCGGATAATGCAGGGCACTATGTTGAAAATCGATCCAACAGCACGAAATTGCAGTGGATTGAGATCTATAAGAGCGACCGTGTTGTTGATATCAGTCTGACCCAATGGTTATCGCTTACGCCCGCACCAATCGTGGCCAGTACACTGAAGATCCCGGAAAGCGTTGTAAGGGGGCTGAAGAAGGAGAAACAGCTCATAATTGCGTGAAGATAGTTATGCACAGCTACAATATATTTGTCACTTCAGACCTTGGTCGAAATACCGTGACAGTGATGGAATTGCAGAACCACTTTGCACGCTCAGGAAAACCCCTCGTAAGGGAGATGTTCAATCTTTTCTCCTGTCCCGACAGAGGCACGCGGGTGACAGAAAGGTGAACACCGATTGGCGGTCCTTCTATAAATTTAGGGTCGTCAGGTCCGTTGTCACGATTGGACTGGAAGTGGGAGTCGAAGCAATCTCTAATCAGATGTGGGATATTTGGTTGAGAGGTACCTCAAGAGGTATTCGACTTATTTTGTCACCCGCGTGACTGCGAGCCTGTGGGACCAGTGAGAGGAAGGCAGTAGGCTTCCTGAGCCGTCAAATGTGCCTTACGATGCGTTTAATTCCAGGGCGATGTTGTATCCGTAAGAAGTTTTCGAATCTCTGTTGCAATAGCAAAGACAGCAATGATGGTTGAAAGACATTGTAGTTGGCTACAGTAGAAAGTTGTAATGTAAACACAGTTACTCTTGCCAATACGCACGAGACTAACAAGAACGCCGAACGCCAACGCTGTTCTATTGTGTTGGCCAGAAGAACCCTTCATCCACATTTTCCGCTTTAAGTAAAGAATTTGGAGTAGAATTCTATGGAAGCAGCTATATCACCAGTCGTCCAGGTTCTTGTTCCAAGACATCTTTTATCCGCTGCAGGAATGTCTGAGCCCGATCCTTTTCCGCTTTGGGGACGCTTAGGGAAAAGACATTAATGGGGGTTGTCGTCGGAGCAGGCGTGGGCAAAGTCACGCGTCCTCTTCTGGCGGATTGCACGGAACCGGTAAGAAGATCATAGATATCCGACTGCGGTTTGCTGGAAGTCGATTGCTTCGCTGGCAGGCTGGGACCAAACGATGATAGACGAGGGGTATAATTTCCCCGTGAAACCTTAGTAGCTTTCCAAGAATTCGAGCCGAGTACACTGAAAAAAAGCTCATCTGCAGTTGGTGCAGTGTTTTTCCTTGGTAGATTGTCGTTTGCAACATCAGATGCGCGGGCAATCAAGATAGAAAGGGGAAGATGGATATTGAGAGTGTTCTCGATACGTTTCTGGCATGCCACAGCTGCGGCAAGATCGATTGGTAGAGCAACTTCAATCGGCAGTTCGGGTCGCGCTTTTGGCACTTGCTCGGGTACAGGCTTCTTGGCTGGCTCAGCTGCCTTCTTTGTCGCAAGTTGGATATTGCTAAGGTCCAGATGGCTAAGCTGACTTATCCTCTGAGATTGCGCCGCAGCATACGACTTGTCAATTTGCCCCAGGTATGCAAGCACATCGCCCTTCAGCAGACGACCGTTCGGTCCCGAAGCCGGGATCTTGTCCGCATCCTCTTTGGACAGTCCTTGCTCATGAAGAAGGTGCTGAACTGATGGATACAGAGGATAAGTCTGCTTCTGTGGCTTCGTTCCGGTATGTGAGGTGGGTCCTTTGGCAGTGTCTGCAGCACCCCCGGCGGCAGCATCTGCATTCGGTTTTGATGAGGGAGGGCTTTCAGCAGCTGACTCGGAAGTTTCCGTTCGATCAATTCCCGACGACGTTTCCTCCTGGGGCGAAGGGCGATCCTGCCGGCGTGGCTGACCTTCTTGAGGGGTCGATTCGCTCTCGGGTGGCATTTCTAAGCTCGAAAGATCATCACCAGGTTCTGCTACGACAGCTATACGGGTGCCGACTTTGACGGATTTGGAGCCATCCACTTGCTGCGTACATTTTAGCTCAACTTCACGACATGAGAATCGAGGGAAGTACCGTGATTTTAGCTAGTATCCCATCGTCCTGGGCATCCACGTCCATTTGAGCTTTGTCCGTTTCTATCTCCAGGAGCACATCACCGGCTGAGAAAGAATCGCCTTCTTTGACCTTCCAGCTGGCAATGTTGCCTTCGGTCATTGTAGGTGACATGGCAGGCATTGTGAAATTCTGGGCAGCAAAGGAGGTAGGCGACGCATGGTAAGCTAAAATGATTGAGTCTTGTACGGTGAAGCTGACGGTAGAACATACATCGTAGACCTGCGTGGCTCCGAAGCGTGCCTCGCGCGAGCCGTGCGGAGATTCGACGCACTGAACTCATCGAAGCCATGTGCAGGCGTGAGACGAGGAATTGAAGCTTTACAGCCGGTGTTGAGAAAAAGGTCAAGAAGCTTCGGAGATGTTGAGCTTCGCCGGGGATGCGCAGAGCCGGAGTCGGCCCGGTGGAGCTCTTGCCTCTTAGGTAGTCTTGGCCTTCAACGCGTCGTCTCGTCTTGTTCGCGTCCCAGATTGAACCTCCTGTTGGAGAGTCTGGCAGGAGCCATGTCGGCCTTCTCAAGAGGGCGCAGTATATTCTTGAGGCTAAATAGAGCTCATACAGGTTTTCCGACTTCTTGCGCCACCAACAACTTCTTCAACCGGGATAGGATATCTAACATAGCATTCGGTCGTCTCCGTTTCTTTTCAAACTCACAAAACGTCAAATATGCTGCAAAGAGAAAAGCCGTCTCGTCACCTCGCCAGCAAGATCCCAAGCCGACGCAGTCAACCACCAGTTCCCGGGGCTCAGACTCTAAATTACGGACGACACCCCCAAAGCCCTATCTACCACAGAATGCTACTACCCAGGCGAGCTTGACATCGATGGATACACTTCTACGCCGCTCCAAACCAACTTTGCTCTATCAAGCGCCTCCCCAAGGTGCATTTATCGCTAAATGCTTTGCTACCGGCGTCTTCGCACTGGCTTCCGCTGCCTACATATTTTACGCGTGGTACGGAGAAATCGTGTTCGAAACCACGACTAAGATGAAATTGGTCAGAGGTGCCGAAGGGGCTACAGGTGCAACCCTTGTACTGCTTGGGGCCATTGCTCTGTCCCGGCCATTTGGCCTCATCAAGTCAATTACAGCTGTCCCCGTCAATGGTCTGGCCTCACGCCAGTTAGCTCTCGATATTGAGTCTCAGCCCGTACTTTCTTTTCGCAAGAAAGGTCGTGTCTTTCGAAGACTCAGTAGCGAATTAAGATTGGACCGACATCTGGTATCACCGTCAGCGCCTCAGCTTAAGCCCAAGAATGCCTCAGTGGGGCGAGCCAGAGAAGATCGCGAGGCACAGGGAAGGGCCTCCGAACATAGACCAAAACATAGGCTGTTGTGGCCCTTCAGAAAGCTGGCCAACGGCTTTGAGGCTATATTTTTTGCGACCCAAAAAATGTTTTCAATAAAACACCTTAGATACATTGAAGATCCGAAAGAGGGAAAATTGAAGCTGGACCTGGCCGGTGGTTGGGCATTGGAAAACGGGCGTGGTAAGTGCACTCTCTGTCTTTAGCGTCCAAAGCATGCTGACGCCTGCAATAGCCATAGATCGTCTGATCAAACTCTAGAAAGCGTGATTCTGCGCCAATTAATGGTGTATTGCATTCTACCCATTTTCCGACGAGTGACTTTCGTGCTCCAAGCTGGCACACGGGCGACAGAAAAAGGCAAACAATAATTGGGGGTCCCCTCCATATATTTACAGCCGTTAGGTCTGTTATTACCATGAGACTGGAGATGGGATTCGAAGTAATCTCTAACCAGTCATGGGTTATTCAATTGGGAGGCACCTCAAGGCTCAAGAGGTGTTCGCCTTATTTTGTCACCCGCGTGGCTGGACCCGTTGCGATCCGTGTTAGCGCAATTTACGTGTCACCAAATCCCCAGCATTGTCGCTCTACTCCCTATCAATATCTTATCGTATGACAATTACGGATTTCGTAGTCCATACCTTGGTTCTCGAATGCAATTAAATCGGTAAAATGACAGAGGTATTGCACAACACCTCTGGGCCTACGAGCATTCCATGGTGCTCAAGATCACGGCAAAATTGAAAAGACCGGTGAATCGCGGTTGGAGTCACCTCACCTAATGGCCTTAGGACCCTTCTGCGTGTATGAATGCTAAAAAGATATTGGCGATTATTTTAAATTGGACTCCGCGGATCATCTAGCAAATCTCCCAGTGTTCGCTGTTCATACATACAAAATGGAAGGAGGATGTCTTCGACAGACCGCTATCAACCACATCGTTCGCCCCCTCTGATTCCCCTGTCGCAAAGCTTCTTCATGATATCTCTCGGCATCATGACAGCACCGAATCATGCCCTAGACTTGTAACACTTTTGCCCGTGCTACGCTGCTGCAAAGTTCTGTTACTAAAGTTTGTCGACCCGCTCTCATCATGAACCATTGGGAAAGTCTTCAGCCCTTTTCCGGCATGTCCAACTATGAGTACAACTGGGACGAGGAGAAGGCTCAAGGTGAGAGGCTCCCACAACGCAGCGTTAAGCAATGTCCCTAAATTTCGCTACAATTCACTGCACTCTGCGGGGGCTTTTGAAGTACTGAACCTTGGACAGTGCACCAGAACTTTCAAGCCCTGATGAGTGAAGATGGAAAATCCCCTCACCTGACCGAATTGTCTTTTCCGTCGACAGAATCAAAGAAAGAGGATACGAGAATCCAGAGCTATGCAAGCAAGGACAATCCGTCGACTCCAAAGGCTAGCTTGAAGGTTAGACTACGACGTAATTTGCCACGACTCAAGAGCGTTGTGTTCTTGCGGCTTGCACTGGGTCAACACCGCAATCGAAATCGCCAAGCGCAACATACGCCAGGTTCGAAAAAGAAGTCCAGCAAGAAGACAGGCCGTACCCCTGCGAAAGACACAAGAAAAGCCAGCGCTCAAGCCCGCCAATCACCACAAAGACATCGTCGCGGACCATCTTCTTCGACAAAATCGACAACAGCAACAGGAGCACGAGCTTCACACAAGCGAAACATGTCTGGATCCACACGAGCGTCATCTACCCAGAAGCCTTTGCCCACTGTCCCGGATGATTACTCCAAAATCATACACAAACGGCGACCTACCTCGAGCATTTACAGCTGCTTCGCCAATGTCCCTGCCATGCCTACAAGCGGGGAAGACAACGCCAAGCCACGTCCCGAGCCTTTTTTGCGGCCTGAGAGCAACACCGTACTTTTCATGCAGGATAAAAATCCCTTCGAAGGGGAAGAAAAGGAAAAATTGCCTGATGTTGACGAAGCACCAGAGCAAGACGGCGACGTTCACGTGCACTTCAGGGATGAAGCCTCGATTGTACCGTCACTAGGGGAGCTCACGTCTATGTATCATCATATGAACCAGTCCGAAAGTGCCACCACGATCAAACCACCATCCCCATTGCATCCTGTCAAATCAGCGACAAACATCGCCGAGAGATCTCCTGAGGACCAAGACCTCAACAGTGCCTTTTCCGCCCTCAAGCGCGAAAATGCTGACCTCCGCAACTCCGTCACCAAACTTGCCACCCTGCAACGCGAGATTGAATCGCGTGTCCCTCATAAAGTTGCTCATCTCGAGTCCGAAAACACCACTCTCCGCAACGCCCTCGCCGTGGCCGAATCTCAACGTAACGCCCTGTCGGCCTCTATGTCATCCTTGCTTCTCTCTCCAACCGCCTCTCAAGTCTCCCTTCCGTTCTCTGCGCCATCGACTCCCACGCCTTCTACTCCTGTGACTACAACGACCCCGCCGCCACCACGCGCCAGCTCGCTCGGACGCAGCGAACGCCCTCGCCTTGGGTTTCAACAGCAGCCGCAGCTTCCACAACCGCCGCTCAAGGCCGAGGTCGCGCTTCCGAATGTCGACAAGTTGCTACACCCGGCTGCCAAAGAGAAGTACTATGCCGCGACCGACGCGCGGCTCCCGGAGCCGCATCGACTGGCCGAGGCATTGACGAAGCAGGAGGATGACTTGGCGAAGAATCGAACGTATATGCAGCAGGTGCGGGCGAGAGTGGCGCGGGCCGAGGAGGATATGGATGCGGGGATTGAGGAGGTGAGGGCTGCGAAGCGAATGCTGGGGGTGAGAACTCAGAGGGGCATCGGTGCGGTGGTGTGAGAAGAAACTTAAGAGTGCCTGCAGTTGACGGGTGTTTGTCGGAGAAGTGAATAATCACATACTGGCTGCGATCTTACTCAATCTTTAGCTTTCATTTCTACGACGGGCTTTAATTTTTATGATGATATTCATTTCATATATTTATCCCTTGTACAAGCAATTTCAGATCCCAGACAACTCCACTTCGTACCAGTGTTGACTTTCTCCCGACGGCTGTCACATTCTTAAGAGACCTTGGTTTTCCACGTGGGTCTTCATCTTCGTACTCGCAACTTTGGGAGACTTCCTCCCGGGGAGAGATTTCACGTTCCAATCACAAGATCGGTCACCTCTCTTTCGCAGCCATGACACGCTCAAATCGATCGAAAGCAAAAGATAGTCACGGAGGCCAGCTGGCGGGTCGTGAAGACAAGGTCATCAAGCTCGAAGGGAGGGTTTCCAAGCTTGAAAACGCATTCTCCGAAGCTAAAGAGGAGATGGCCAAGCTCGAAAGAGAGCTCGCCAAGCTGAAAATGGCTACTCTGGAAGATGAAAACTCAAAGCTCAAGATACAGATCTCCAAGCTCTCCACTGCTCAAGGCAATGCCGCGGGACACCACTTGCCTAGCCAGAATAAGCACAAGAATGGACAATCCCAGGGACGACGTCGACGCCGCCGAAACACCCAAGCTAATGGAGACAAGACCAAGAACAATACCGATATGCCATCTTCCAAGCCCACATTACTTCCAATGCAAGAACAGCGTCCGGCAAGACTGTATGGAAAGCGGTCTGGGAACGCCCACGAGGAGTCACCATTAGCAGAAGCACCAACCGCAAATTCTTTCACTGGGGAGGGGTTAATCGATATCTTCGAATATCTTCGATGACGAGTATTGGAGGATGGGTGAGATGTAGGACGGCTTTGACATGGACCAGGAGGTAGATGGTGGTTACTATGGATACGGCGGGAGGACTGTTCATTCATATCAGCCTGAAGTTGGGCGAGTGGGAGACGATCGTCCTCAAGAGCAAGGCTTCCCAATTCTGCAATGCTACGATAACTTTCGATAGATGAATGATTCATTGCTTACTTAGGCAATAGCACACACTTTGACAATAGCGTTCCTCTGGATGATAGCGTTTGCAGTTGCAAGCGTTTTTGAAATATGGGGACTTGCTCGCCTACTCAATCAATCTTCATTTTACAGGACTTTTCAACTTCGCAGAGTCCATTCCAATCATACCAATTCATCTTCTGACAAATCGCCTCACCTCATCACTCAAGCCGTGACCTCACGGGGCTCCCTCAAACCACGAAAAGCGCAGGCCGCCCACCGAACCACGCAAACGCGTAGAAAGGTCCAAAAGATCGAACGGCTGCGAGAGAGGCGAGCAGAGCGTAATGACAAATAGCCACCCCGAGGGCCCTCAATAAATTCGACACCAGAACAGCAATGCCACCAGGATTAAACCCGTTCAGCTATTTGACACCGATGGATACAAAGACGGGAGGGGTCTATGGATAGGGGATTAGATTTCGGGGCAATCCTTACTGTGCTATAGAACAAACTGTACCTTGCGGTTTATATTCTATGTACTCTAGCAAACACACAAGCGACCGTATCGAATGGGTATCTCATATTAATCCACCGAGCTCAAAACCAGCCGACGAAAAGCCTTCCATAGATACTTGAAAGAAAGTCCGATATCCTTTTTCTCAGCTACATTCCATCATCGATCGCTACCCATCATCCCTTAGTTCGCATTCGGATTATGAGAGACGCCCTATAATCACACGGTCAGCCACGTCAGTCTTGAATCTCCACAAACCCCCCACTTCCGTCCGCTGAACAAATAACAGCGAACCAACAACCCCCCCCCCCCAAAAGGAAAACACTCAAAACTTACAAAAAGATACGCCAGCTCCCCCGTCGACAACCGCCCCAACTTCTTGCTCTCCCCCTCATCCAACGCCGTCTGAATCAACTCCCGCTTCTTCTCCTGCAGCGCCACGATCCGGTCCTCGACCGTGCCCTCGACCAGCACCTTGTGCACGCGCACGACGCGCTGCTGACCGATGCGGTGCGCGCGATCGATGGCCTGCTCCTCGATGAACGGGTTCCAGAAGGGATCCAGAATAATCACCTGCGACGCCGCCGTCAGGTTCAAGCCGGCGTTGCCCGCCTTGAGCGAGACGAGCATGATGGGGACGTCGGCGCGGTCGAGGAACGAGTGGACGGCGTCGTTGCGGGCGTTGGCGTTCATGGAGCCGTCGTAGCGCGCGAAGGCGCCGAGCGAGGCCTTGTGGACGGCGATTTCGAGGAGGTCGAGGAGCGAGGTCCATTGGCTGAAGATGATGGTCTTCTCCGAAGGGTCGTGGGCCCGGATGTGCTGGAGGATCTCGAGCGTCTTGTCGATTTTGCTCGACGTGACGAAGTCCTTTTGGAGCTTCTTGAGGTACTTCTTCTTGGCCTTCTGGTTGCGCATGGAGAGTTTCTTGAGTTCGGCTAAGGTTTTGGCTTTGGTTTGCTTCTTCTCTTTGCCTTTGCCCTTTGGGTCTTTCTTTGGCCGTCCAGCCTTTTTCTTGCCGGAGCTTGGTTTAGCTTTGGAGCTGGACTCGGCTCCCTCCTCTCCCTCCTCTGTCTCTTCGGCCTCTTCCTCGTCGTCGTCGTTTACGATAAAGTCCTTTAAATTACCCTGAGCATCTACATCTTCAGCCGAATCATCGTCAGAATCATCACTATCTGAATCCGAATCGACTTCTTCATTCGCGACTTCTACGACATTCTCCTCCTCTGTCATCGTCTCGGGCATGTGGACCTTCTTGAACGTCTTGTAATCGAGCAAATCACTCCGCTTAATCGGCCCACGGCATTTCGGACACCTTGCAGCCCCGTTCTCGTCACCTTCGCGGATAGCTCTCGACGGATCTGAAATGCTTGCAAAACAATCCAGACAGGTATCATGACCACACGGAAAGAAGATCGCCGGATTCTCCACAGCATCGTAGCAAACTGGACATTCAAAACTGCCATCAGCTTCCTTGATACGCTGAACCACATCCGGCGCGAGCTTCTGGGCCAGTTCGGGCATGCGGTCCGGATTATCGCTGACTTGCTCCGCCGTCACGCTCCAGTCCTTCATGAGGTGCGGATGACAGCAACATTGTCTCAGTCGTAAAAGAAGTGTAAGCATGTTTGAATAATTCTTGCCAACTGTGCCTGCTTTGAGGTATTTGTTGAATGTGACTTGACTGTTCTGCTCCAATGCATGATAGACTTGCTGTTCGTCTGCGCTAAATACCGCATGCGCCTCTTCAACAGATCGCTCAGGGATCCGGATAATGGGTTGACCATCAATCTTCGATGTCTTTGTTCGACGCAGAAGAATCGCTTTGAGGAGTGCCTGGAGTTTCTTCATAGCCCTATCCTTGGTGAATTTGTAATGATCCTTGAGCGGCTTGACAAAGTCCTTGCGGAAATCCTCCCAGTGGCAGTATGGCTTAATGCGCAAAAAGCGAATCAAAGAATACAATTCCTCGACGTTATTCATCATGGGTGTCCCAGTCATGCAAAGTCGATATTTGGCATGTAGCTTGCAGGCGGCCTGTGCAACCTGAGTGGTTCTGTTCTTGATACACTGTGCTTCGTCGATGATGACACGGTGCCACTTGCAATCGTCGCCGATCAAACAAACCTCTTCGTCTTTCCGAGGGCGTGCACTTGAATCAGTTGTCAAACGGTACTCGAATTTGCGGAGCCTCTTTAGCTCGGTACCCAGCTTGCCGAAAGTAGTCAAGACGACATCGTATTGACGCAGCCGATTGTGCGACATGTTCGACTGTGATCCGTGGAAAATAAAGACTGAGAGCTTGTGGGCTGGCTTGATCTTTTCCTCAATCTCTCGCTTCCATTGTCGGAGAAGGGCAACAGGCGCAATTATAAGCGTGGTTTTGCGCAGCTTGTCCGGAGACCGACGGGTGACCATGAGAGCTAGAGCCTGAATGGTCTTTCCTAATCCCATGTCGTCGGCCAGGATACCACCTCGATTCGAGCCTTCTTCCATCTTGGTAAGCCACTTTAGTCCAAGGAGCTGGTGTGGCATGAGAGTCGTCTTCATAGGTTCCGGGGTATCGCCACGGAGTTCAGCCGGCAAGTCTTCGTCAGAGGAAATATTCCGCAGTAGATCATTGATTTCTTCGCGAGTTTTTGTAGGGTCGCTGTACAAGTAGTCAAAGTCATGACGAGCAGTATTACGAAGGTATTCATCCATTGGGTCCCCCATGAGTGGATTACTGGGTCCAGCCGTACTGTCACCGTCGATATACCTGCCGAATTCATCGAACAAGCCCGAAGAGCCGCCATATGATGAGTAACCACCTGAATTTGGTGGCATGCCAAGGGCTTGTCGACCAAATGGATTCAACGAACTCGCCAAGTCCCCCATAGCCTGACCGAAATTCTGGACTCCAGTGGTGAAATCGTTGTATGCTTGCGACCATGTTCCTGTCGAGCCCTGCTCTGCCCCAGGCATGGATTGCACCCTCTCTGATAGGTAGTTCATGTGCTGATTAAGATCAGCAAAAGGATCCTCTGCGCCATTATTTTCCTGATACTGAGGTGCGCCGTATGCGGATACCGGGCCTAACGGATAAGATGCCACAGCGTTTGTAGATGTATTGTCCTCTTCACTACTGTTCCCAGTGAGATCAACTATTTCTGCAGCACCTCCGGTGTTCCCTGTAGCTGAGCCGAATCCTTGTTGTTCTGTCTTGAAACCAGGACCTTGCGGAGTAAATAGGTTTGGGGAGTTCGACACGGCATTGTTCGTGGCCGGTAGATAGGGAAGTGGCCGGTCATATCTGTTGGACTGGGGCGTACTTCCGTCATATCCCAGTGACGCAGAAGAAGAAGGGGACCCCATATTTTGACCTTCATTCCAGGCGTGCGGTTCCGCCGCAGGGAGGCCCATCCCAGAAAACTGACCGTAGGCATCCTGGGAGCTAGGCGCCTTTGGTCCCGTCCACGTTGAGTGCGGCATAGCGCTCGATCCTGCACTTAAGCCTGCCATGTTCCTACTCGCCTCTTGCAGCGCCTTTGCCATCTCATTGTCTCGACGTTGTTGCACCGCCCGGTCGTATGCCTCCTTCTCGAGCCGCTTGCGACGGTCCAGGGCATGCTGAGAGCTAGCCCTTGGAAACACGGAACCACGACGATTTTCGAATCCTCGCTGCGCCTGCTCTAGAGATTCTGCTGAGGAAGGTGTCATTGAGCCAGTATCGGGCGTTGTACGCCGCGACTTGTTCTCGTAGCTCGTCGATGGTCCGCCGAAGGAAGGTTCACGAGGGCGCTTGAGGTGTCCGTTGCTGGAACCTGTGGGAGTGGCGTTTATCGGGGTGTTATCTGAAGTGGACTCGGCCAGATTGTCATAAGCCGCAGAGCCGTCGATCAGGTATTGGTAGGAGTTTGAACTATCCCCCCATCCCGTCGACTGCGCGCTCTCAGCCACATGCTGATCGGTCTCTCCATTCTTCAGTTGTAAAAGGTTTTCCAGGTATTGCAGTGTTTCCCCCAGACTCTCCTGTTCCTGCGGAGCGTATTCGCTCATAGGATCGAGGCTGTCTATCAAGGTCTGCGTGAAGATGATTTCATCCTCGATTTCCTCGGAGGAAGAAGTTACAGTTAAATGAGACATGCTGGTGGCGATGCACAGGTTTCAAGATTTCATTGCAATATATTCAATTCGTTGGTCTTTCAATTGGGCTGTCCGCTCTTCGACAAATGGATGCGATACGAATTCGCTTGAATGCCAGCGATAGGGAGGAAGGAGAGTCGTTGAGTGGTACAGGTCGTATTGCAAAGGCTAAAAATCACGAGGCTCGATGAGGCCGACAACATGCGAAGTGACTATGCGCGCAAGGGCAAATGAGCAACAGCGAGGCGCTATTAGTCACGAGTGAAGAGAACTGCCCGGGACCGGCAACACCGCAGAGCCAAGAGCGTGTCAACATGGCCGATGTTGAAGGGCAGCAGGCAGCCGGGCGTCGAGTTGCAGCGAAAATGCTGGATGTGGTGGGATCCGACGCGAAACAAAGCAACGCGTGTGGCACCGTCCGACGTCACTTCAGCTGTTTAGCCTGGCAATTGAGGCACAGGTACGGCGAGTCCAGCAAACCATGTTTTCGCTCGACCTTTTCAAAGCTTGATTGAGGGCTAAATATCTAGTTGAAAGGTTCGCCTCTCGTAAGGCTGAAGCAGAAGTGCCCGATCAGGCATGATCCTTCTTTTCTAGGCTCGCCGCCTCGAGCCAATTACACTTTCCTTCTTTCCGCGACAGTTGGGGGGAGATCGCCGGGAATTACCAACAATTCAGCACCTGCAGTGTTCACTCAATGCGGTGGCACTCTGCACCATGGTGGCGGCGAAATAAAAATAAATAGCCAGTCAAATCAAGTCTCGCGCTCTCCACCGTGATGTATGCACACGATCGTGTCCAGCACGGGCAGATCGATAATAACGTTTACAGGTGAGGCAGCCAGCAGTGAGGCTCTATCCATTCGCAAAGCTCGTCATCCGAGCAGTAATAGCTATTTAAATCCTTCTCATCCTTCTCAGCCTAGCCTCGCCTGTCCGTCGACCAAACCCCCGCCATCCCAATTCCAGCTTGAGAGCAGCAAGTAACAGGACCTTTCAACTAAAGGGGATTCGTAACGTGATCCAGTCGTCTCCATTCAGAGAGAAACAATAACAGTGAAAAATAGACATTGGAGATCCCCTTCACGTTGAAATCTCACATCCTAATCCGAAGTGCACCAGTTCATGCTGTGGTAGGTATATCGCTACAACTCTTTCTACCCCGAGTAAAAGCCGGTAATCGCGGGCACGTCTGAAACACCGCATAACGCCGAACGCACCTCTCAGAATAGAGAAGCGTACCGCGGTCAATGAAATGCAATATATCTTAAACGAATGCGACAGGTCCAACGAGCTAATTTTGCGGAAGGTCTCCTGAATTCAGCCTTGTATCCAATCAAATGGAAAGGACCTCGGGAATTGTCAGATGCAAGACGTCAGGATTGAGCAAACATGCGTCTGATATAGAGCTAGATAGGCCGTTGGTCGTTAACTAGCGCATCAGCCGCTGTGTGACCTATATAGTATCTATAGTGACGTTTAGCTCTTACTCAAATACTTCATGGTGTAACCGAGACTTACTCTTTCGAAGGGGTCAGCCTGATCGGCAGTGATGAGGCTTGGACTGTCGTCCCCCTGTCCCAAATCGGTCGCACCTCTACCCACCATCTTCGGCCGTTTCGGTGTAGGGCGACCGCTCGAGGGGCTCGTGGGCTCATGCACCTTCACTTGAGGCTCGCTGTCAGCTTGTGGTTCCCCCATCATACTTCTTCTCTGGTCACTGCGCTCTAATAGCGCACCTCCTAGCGTTGCACATTTAAGAATTGTTTGAATGAGCTGATTCTGTTTCAGTGGTTTGGAGAGATATTCGTCCATTTGCGCTTGAATACACTTTTCGCGATCGCCAAGCATGGCGTGGGCGGTAAGAGCGATGATAGGTGTTCGAGACAAGGAGGTTTCTTTCTCGTATTCGCGGATCTTCTCGGTAGCCTCGAAGCCGCCCTGGAAGTATGTTAGTGGTTGGATTTAGTTCACAAGCTTTCGCTTGGCAGCCTACCATGACCGGCATCTGAACATCCATGAGGACGACGTCGAAGCGTTTCCTCTTGATCATTTCGACAGCTTCGAGCCCATTCTTCGCCACTGTAGTCGTGTGATTGTATTTCTCGAGAATCTTCACCGCTAGCCGTTGATTGACAGCATTGTCCTCTGCCAGCAATATATCAAAGGATCTTGAATGGCTGGAGATGGACGGTGCTGCCCTTCCTTCCAGCGCCGGGATCATGGCATTCCCGAGATCAATTGGCAGACAGGGTACAGTCATGTAGCTGGAAATACCGTCCTCGAGAGCCGACTTAAAGCTTACTTCGACGACAGGTGCCAGCATCACGACTGGAATATATTTGAATTTTTCCATGTTTCGTAACCGCCTCGCCGTCTCGTTGCAATCCACAATGACACAGTCGTAGGCATGACCCGCTGCACTGGGCAGTTCCGGAGGAGGCAGATCCTCCTCGTTGTCGAAGACTGACGGCGTGAGGTCGAGCGTTCGAAGATTCTCGAGGATCTCCTGGGTGCATCCGGTGTGTCCTTCATCGATGAAAAGGACCGTATGATTTTTGTAGGCTCTGAGCTGCGGCGCGATCACGCTGAGATCAGGGTTGCCTAGTCGGACCTTGAATGTAAAATAGAAACAACTGCCCTTGCCATATTCTGACGTGACCCACATGTCACCGCCCATGAGATTGACAAGTCGTTTGGATATCGAAAGACCAAGACCCGTGCCTCCAAACCTGCGCGTCGTCGACCCATCGGCTTGCTGGAATGTGTCGAAGATCAGGTTCAGCTTGTCACCATGAATACCAATGCCCGTATCCGAAACCGCAAATTGGAAGGCATATTCATTGGGACCGCAGTCGTTTTGAGAAGCTGCTGCAATGGCAAGTTTGACCTCGCCCCGCTCGGTGAATTTGATAGCGTTGCCGACGAGGTTCAGGATGATTTGCCTCAGTCGGAAGGAATCACCAATTACGTAATCCGGAACCGAACTGTCCACGGTGTAAGCCAGGTTCAGCAATCTTTCATTCGCCTTCACTGCGAGACTCTTCAGAGCGTTGAAAACAGCTCCTCTCAGCGAGAATGGTATCTGTTCCATGACCATCCGGTTCGCTTCAATCTTCGAAATATCCAAGATGTCGTCAATGATTGTCAACAAGCTGTTCGCCAGGTTGTGCACAATATTGAGCATCTCTCGTTGATATGCACTCAACTCCGTGTCCAGTGTCAGCTGCGTCATTCCAATGATGCCGTTCATAGGTGTGCGGATTTCGTGGCTCATGTTTGCGAGGAATTCGGACTTTGTCTTGTTGGCGAGCTCGGCGGCTTCCCTGGCAGCTTTGTTCTTTTCGATGGAGTCGCGCAAGTCGGCAATCATTTTGTTGATTTTACGCTTCAATTGATCCATCTCGCCAGATGCTCGGACGGTAATCATTTGGCTGAAATCTCCAACCATGGCGGCGTTGGTGATGTCGCCAAAAGCGCGGACCTGGGATGTGAGGTTTTGGGCCATGATGTTGACGTCCGTGGTGATCTCTTTCCAGCGTCCGGCAATGCCGTCGACATCAGCCTGACCGCCCATGATACCCTCGACACCGACATCTCGGGCGACGCCCTTGACGGCGAGAGACCAATTGTCTATTCTTTCCACCATGTCGTTGATGGTATCTTTGAGGACGAGGATCTCTCCTCGAGCGGCCACTTCAATTCTCCGGCTCAAATCACCAACGGCAATAGCTTGCGTGACTTCTGATATACTGCGGACCTGACTTGTCAGATTGGCAGCCATAGTATTGACGTTATCCGTCAAATCTTTCCATTTCCCTTCAACATTGCGGACTTCGGCCTGGCCACCGAGAGTTCCTTCTGTTCCGACCTCACGAGCGACCTTGCTGACCTCTTGAGCGAATGTGCCTAGTCTGTCAACCATGGTGTTGATGGTAACTTTGAGTTCCAAGATCTCTCCCTTGACTTCGGCCTCGACTTTCTTGCTCAAGTCGCCTTGGGCAACAGCGGTGGTGACCTGCGCGATCTCCCGCACCTGAGTCGTCAAATTCATCGCCATTCCGTTGACATTTTCGGTCAGGTCTCGCCACGTCCCTTCCACGCCGTATACGGTTGCTTGACCACCAAGCTTTCCGTCAGTGCCCACCTCCTTGGCAAGTTTTGTGACTTCCTGTGCGAATTGTCGGAGCTGGTCCACCATGGTATTCACGGTTGACTTGAGCTCCAGGATTTCGCCATTACAGTGAGCCTTGACCTTTTGCGTGAGATCACCCTTTGCAACAGCGGTGGTCACTTCGGCGATGTCGCGAACTTGAGTGGTGAGGTTCATGGCCATGGCATTGACGTTGATGGTAAGATCGTTCCACATGCCTTGGACGCCTTGGATCTGTGCTTGACCGCCAAGCACACCTTCGGTACCGACATCGCGCGCTACTTTTGTTACCTCTGTTGCAAAATTCCGAAGTTGGATAACCATGGTATTGATTGTCTGCTGCAATTCCAAAATTTCTCCTTTTGCGGGTTTTTCAATCTTCTTACTAAGATCACCATGTGCAACGGCGGTAGTAACGACTGCGATTTCTCGCACTTGATCGGTGAGATTTTCGGCCATGATGTTGACTATGTTGTATTAGTCTGTGACCATAGATCTGAGAAAACGGACCTACCATTTTGCGTAAGTTCTGCCCATATGCCATCAACGCCGGGCAAGACGGCCTGTCCGCCGAGTCGGCCTTCTGTGCCAACCTCTCTTGCAAGGTGGGTGACTTGACTTGCAAATTCCTGTAATTGGTCCACCATTCGGTTGATCGTCTTTTTGAATATCGAAATTTGGGGGTCCTGCTCTTGGGCATGTATTAATACTTTCTTGGACAAATCTCCATTGGCTACATTCGTAACGATAGTGCCAATTTCTTTGAGCGCCTTGGCAAAAGCTGCATTCGCCTGTTGGTATTTCGAAAGCTCACGCTTTAATGCAGATATGTCTTCCATGCCATGCTCCAGTCCACCCAGTGCCCGCGCCGTCTCCCGTTGCTGTTGGCTTAATTGTGTACTCACGCTCTCGATGGTCCCTCGTTGCGTTTTGATTTGTTCGGCTTGCTTGTTGACATGGTCTCGGAGATAGCCCAATTGCTCATTCGTAAGCTGAGTAGTTTGCGCAGCACCCTCGCCGTTCGCATTTTCTCGATTTGCCAAGAGATTCGTGACCCAGGTGGTACGGGAGTCTTTGCTCGAGCCCGAGTTCTGACGTGCAGGGACAGATGAGGCCGCTCGGTTTGCTCGCGCAGGAGATTCGGAGTTGAAGGGCGTGGCCAGACCAGCTTCATTCGGGGTCATGGGAAAGACATTATTGTTGCCACCATTTGCGCGAGCTTCCAGATACTGAATTCTTGCTGCCAAGTGAGACAACTCCTGCTCTACCGTCTTCTTCGCAATTGTGTCTGCGCCAGGAAGTATGACATTGTGTCCCTTCAATCCGTTTGTAGCAACTTGGCCGCGAAAGGAGCCATCATCATAGGGGTCGTATTGCTTGGCGAGATTGGCCAACACTCCAGCGACAGCTGCCGAGGTCTCCTCATCCAGCATGTTGGATCAATGGAGCCTCTTACGAGGTTGTGATTCGCATCTGGGTTGTTCTGCGGTGGAGAGAATCGAGGGCGCTGACGGAGGTTGCGGTATCCTAGGCCTCGGGCGGAAGTTCGGGCAGAGTGTGGGGGCTGACTACAAGAGGAACGAGGCGTTGAGTAGAAGTGAGGCTTTGGAGTAGAATGCAATCGCCGTTTTCGACAGTGAATCAGTCGTTTTTGCGCAGGTTGAGAGATACTTTCTGAAGTGGACTCAAAGGGGGGGCCCCAGTAACCGGGGTGGAACCAGGGTGTAACTCCTGGGATTAATGACACCAAAACCAATATTTACCCGCGAGCAAAGTAATGCTCAGCGTCGACTGCCCCGCGGCGACAGAGAAAAAAAGACAGCAGCGATTTTGGGAGTCAGGGTTAAAGTCAGGCTGGAGGGTCGTAAGTTCGTTGGCAGGGCTGGATGATGGAGGCCCAAAGGGTGCAGCTAGCTGGTCTTGTCAGTGGCGCCAATTAGGGGCCGAGCCTTTTCGCAATGTACGAACTGGTCAGGGATGACAGCAGTTTTTCAATACTGGATGCTACGAAGTCAGGATCGGGCGATGCAATGCTCACCCGTCGGGCGTTATGCAGGCCTTGTGTCACCCCAATATGTGCGCCTGGTCATGGACGAGCAAGATGGAAGCGCATCCGGCTGCAGCCCCTCGTGTCGTTCTACCATCGTCCGTACAAGACAGTGCTTGTGACAATGCTGCGGCGGGATCATCCCTGCTTGACGGAGGTTTTGGGTGGATCATAATTGCCGGCCAATCAGGACTTTGTTCTAAAACAATCCCGCCCTCCTGGCCTGGGACTTTTGCGAGCGACACGATCCTTTCATCGATAACCGTGTTTCATCTGGTCTCCGATGACGATGTTGTCAGATGAATGCATCTTTACTCAGGGGCACGGGGGCATTGCATAGCATTCTCAGTGATGAATCCAAAAGCCAAATATACAAGCAAAATGCATGATTGGTGCAAGAATCCCTGAACACCACGATCTTCCACCAGAGTCTCATCAAATTATCCTTTTGCAATTTCCAAAGATGCATGCGTCAGAGGCACATTGCGTCACAAATGACAAAGCCTCATTTCTACTAATGCGGTGAGGCCTTCAGGGTCCCTTTGCCGCCAAACCGACAAAGACCGAAATCTGGGGAAAAAGGCCAGAGGCCAATTGCCAATTATGGTCATCCGAATATCGACGCTTTACAGAGGTCCAGTCCAATGCCATGGATTACTCTACATCATGACATCGTCCTTTCCCCACGTAATTCCATATCGACGGTTTTTGAAGAATGTGTGACTACACCCCCACACATAGCAAGATTTGATCGTGTACAGACCTTACACGACATTCTCGTATGATCATGTTTCGTGCGCTGCCCCGCTCTTTGTGTTCTATATCAATCCTTGTGGCTTAGAATCTGCTCTGCTTCTTCAACGCTTGCGGCCGGGGTCCTCCCATGAACGCTTCCGCTCTTAGAACCCGGCGCGAGCCCCCACTTCGACCGGAGAGCAAGGACAGCACTGGTCTCTCTCCTCGATGCTGCTGTAAACACCGCCAAAAATAGAATGTCCTGCCAAAGTTGCAGAATTGCTGCTGTGTGATTTATCTGACGAGTCCCACATGCAAGCTGGGCAGCCACCCCGAAGGTCCACCACCAAATTTGACAGATACTTAGCACCACAGGATGCCGGAATGCCATGACTACGAATACCGTGACATTATTCGCGGACCTTCCTTGCGTGTTTCACCAAGTTTTCAATGACTGCTTCGAACGCTTCTTTATCTCCCAATGCGCTATCTCTTCTCTGCAGCCAAAACTCGAGCACCTCGTTCGCTCGTATGTTGAGTTGTTTTAATTGTTCCACGTGGGATTGCAGCTCTTCGTGGACTAGATTCTTCAATGCTGCATCTGTCGTCGAGCTCAATCTGGTTGCTGCAGAAATGTCAAATTCGGGTGGAGGTGGCGGCCCGCGCCTCTTCCGCTCGGCTTTGGACGACGTTGAGTTGACTGAGGTCGAGGAGTCGTTCTGTCGTTTTACTCTTTCGATGGCGCCGGTAGCGCGTTCGCTTGATGGTCGGGGTGAAAGATTGATTGATGGCAATACTAGCTTCTTTTGTTTACTGGCTGGTAAAATTTCATCCAAGTCTACAGGCACGCCCAGCGATACGAGAAACATTCTGCGGATGCGAGAGCGGATCCAGTTAGGAGGTTGGAGAGGCGGAGGTTCAACGAGCTGCGCCCAGAGAGCCGTGCTCCTTTCAGAAGTAAAAATGGAAGAAGCTTGAGGGACTGGATCATTACGGGACTCGGTTTTGGGCGTATCTGGAAACATGCTTTCTAGATAAGGTGCCATAGCAGCACGCATTGCTTCGGTATTGTCAAAGTCGTCGTAATTAAAAATTGGCTATCACTCAGATCGATCAGCTCTAAATCAAAACGAATCTGAAATCCAATAGTATAATCATCTAGATACGGAGATTGCCGACTTACAAAAGGGTAAGGCTGAGGAGTCACTGGAAATTGATTAGACGAATCAACACCACCAGCCTCTGCGTCGAAACCGGTCTGCTCGAAACCTTCGTCAAATTCGCCAAAGTCTTCTTGCTCCGCCCCGGCTTCAAATTCATCAAAGTCGTCTCCAAATCCATCATCATCATGTCCACCTTCGTCATCTTCAACCGCAGCAGCATCCGAAGAGTCTGCTTGCCTTTGAAGCGTGGGGGACGGCATTAACGGCGCTGTGCGTAGGGGCTCGCTAGGGGATCGAGATCTGTTTATCGAGTTGGTAGGAGATCCTTCGTCATTCAGTCGGTCGCTTGAAGTAGACGACGACCGGAGCTAGGACTTACCTTTAAAGCTTGCACCCTCTTTCTCAGGCGATTTGATGATTTCGTCCGGCTCAGCATCCGCTTTTCGAAGCTCGTGTGCATGTGTGCCGGGGACTTCGCCATGACTAGGAGCATCATCCACCTTCTCGACTACTGTACGAGGAATTGATGTCCCGCCCGGCGAGCGAAACGAATCATCACGGCTAACTCTGGACGAACTTCGGCTGCGGGACCCCTCAGGCACGATCTCTACCTCATCTGGCACAGCATCTTGCGTCCTGATCTTGTACGCTTCTGTGCCGGGCACTTCCCCGTGGCTCGGCTTGTCGTCTACTCTTTCCACTCGTGTGATTGGCACCGCTGAAGCTTCGCTACTCTGCTTGCCTTCCGAGGCATCTGAAAAGTGCTCTTCGCTCTCTGAAGATTCTATGTAATGGAGCCTATGTCAACGTCGGCCAGCTTTGTACTGTACAAGACAGACCTACCAAGTTCTCGAGCCCCATCATCCTCCAATTCCACGCTTTTGCGTGGTGGCTGTAGGTCAGACATGGTCAAAAGATGGGCGATGAGGGTCGAGCGCCTTCCAGATTTCCCACGTCCCAAAGAAGTGAGACGAGAAAACGGAAGGGTCCGGCTGAGGGGTGTAAGGTAGGTAAGATATTCGAAGGCGGTGGTATCTTTGCAGACGGTTCGAGGAGGACGGCGGACCGAGTGCAGCGTTCCGCGCTTTCCGAATTGGGCAAGGCCGGCATCTGGACGCGACTTTTGTGTTTTCTGCGACTGCTGCGAGAAGTTGGGTGAGGAATGGTCTTCTGTGCAACTCTACACGCCCTTTGCCTCGGCAAGGAGTCAACTCCATCGGAAAGCCTCCATTTCATTCGCCAAAAGGCTCGACTCGGTTCGCTTCTCCCTTTCAAACGTGGAAGATGCACATGTACTGATCCGCGCTGCAGCTCCACGACCAAGTCATACAAACAAACGGCCCCTTGCCCACCATGTCCGACCCTCCAAAGTCCGCCCCTACCTTTAGCTTTGGGCAAGCTGCTACTAGTGGGGGTTCCAGCGGTTCTTTGTTCGGCTCAAGCACACCCGGCCAAGGATCTACCTCTCTTTTTGGAGGAGCATCGCAAAACACTCCATCGACATCTGCGCCGAGCTTGTTTGGCGGATCAACACCAAATACTCAGACCTCGCTCTTTGGTTCTGGCACGGCTGGAGCTACATTCGGGTCTGGAAACGCGGGTGGCCTGTTCGGGCAGAAATCTACGGGCACTACACCCAGCTCTGGATTTAGTTTTGGCAAGAAACCCGAAGAGATGTCAAATCAGAGTAATACGCCGAATATTGGGATGAATCAATCAGGCGCTCCGACTACACCTGGTCAAGGTGCGAGTACCGCTGCAACAAGTGGCGCCTCACCCTTCTCAAGCTTCGGAACACCAGCGACATCAAAGCCAACTTCGCTTTTCTCTCCCAATCCTTCGACTACGCCAGCAGGGCCTCCGCCAGCAAGCTCAGTCGGTGGCGCCTCTGGGTTCAGTGGCTTCGGAAAGGCGCAACCGAGCACCAGCACCAGCGGTCTTTTTGGTCAGAATAAACCGCAGGCCGAAAGCACGCAGCCAAGCAGCTCACTCTTTGGGGCTGTTACATCCACCTCGAGTGCCAGCAACCTGTTTGGCGCAAAACCTGTGGATAATAAGCCGTCATCATCCGGATCGACTGCCGCGAGTAACTTGTTCGGAGCTAAGCCAGCGGACAATCAACAAGCTACAACTTCAGGCGGATCGGCTCCATCACTGTTTGCTCAGCAGAACCCGTCTGCGACTTCATCGACTCAGCCAGGCAGTGGACTTTTTGCCAATCTGAACAAACCCCAATCAAGTCAATCAACTCCCACCTTTGGGACTTTGGGCAGCACCCAGCAGAATGAAGGGTCGAAACCCGCTTTTGGCTTCCTCGGTTCTTCTGCATCGTCCCAACCAGCAACATCACAACCTACTACGTCGGCGCCTTCCACCGGTCTATTCGGTGGCTTAGGAAGCACTCCGTCTAGCGCGCCGGCCGCATCTACTCCTGCACCAACATCAAGTGTCTTTGGCGGTACAACGAGCACGCCGGCGACTACGGCAGCGACATCCTCAGCAGCACCTAGCTCAAGCTTTTTCTCCAATTTTGGACAAAAGAAGGACGACACAGCGACTTCTTCTACCCCCGCATCTTCCAGTGCAGCAGCGACCTCCACGGCGGCCCCAACAACCAGCCTTTTCAGCAACTTCGGCCAGAAGAAAGACGACACGACAACGACCTCCGCCGCTACCTCCTCAGCAGCCACACCCTCGGCCGCGCCCCCAACCTCCACTGCGCCCGCACCCTCCACCGCCCCCAGCACCTTCACCGGCATCGGCACCCAACCCAGCCAAGCCAGCAGCAGCAGCGCCGGCCCACACCCCAGCAGCTCGACCGCGGGCCCCGCCCCGCCCGCCGCCTCCCGCCTCAAGAACAAATCCATGGACGAAATCATCACGCGCTGGGCTTCGGACCTCGCCTCGCACCAGCGCGCCTTCCAGACGCAGGCTTCCCAAGTCGCGGCCTGGGACCGCGCGCTCGTCGCGAACTCGGACCAGATCAGCAAGCTGTATGCGCGCACGTTCCAGGCCGAGCGCGACGCGGCGGAGGTCGAGCGGAGGCTCGGCGGCGTCGAGGCTCAGCAGGAGGAGCTGGCGGCGTGGTTGGATCGGTATGAGCGTGAGGTTGAGGAGATGGTTGGGGGGAGGCAGGGAGGGGCGGCGGGGCAGGAGCAGCAGCAGGGACAGGGCGGGGGTCAGGGTCAGGAAGGTGGTGGTGGTGGTGGGTTGTTGGGGCAGGGATTGGGGCAGGGGCAGGGGCCGGATGGGGAGCGGGAGAAGACGTATCGGATGGCGGAGCGGCTGAATGAGAAGTTGAATGAGATGGGGAAGGACTTGGGCGCGATGATTGAGGATATTAACGGGGTGAGTGGGCAGTTGAGCCGGACGAGTCGGGCGGATGATCCGGTAGGTGCTTTCATATTCTTATCCTATGTGTTTGTATGGGGAGGGATTGCTAACGTGTTGGGTGAATAGCTTTCGCAGATTGTGCGCGTTTTGAACAGCCACCTCTTCTCGCTGCAGCAGATCGACCAAGGTGCTACTCAGCTCCAGGCCAAGGTAGCTGCGGCGCAGAAGGACAGCCAGCGTCTGGGGGCAAATGGGTATCATGGAGTGGGCGCTGATCCTGCCGATGATTTCTATCGTTCATGGATGGGAAGCAGGCGGTAAATTGTACTATCAATCGTCGGAAAGGGTACCCAGGTAAACTTCGCCACCAATGATTTCATGGGAGGTATGCAAGACGCTTGTGATGGCGTTTTCAGGACAACAGGAGAGCTCCGGGGGTGGTGTATCATAGTATATAGCAACTACATGCTTAGAATGCCGAAGAAAAACTTGGAACAATGCCTTGGATTGATGATAGTGGAGTTTCAATTTTTGACCTCAGTGTGGCATGAAATGTACACATTCTTAGTATTCCTCTTCCATCGAGATCCATCGCCAGCTTTTCAATGCTGCATTTTCTCTGTTTGTTCTGCCAGTATTCTAGTTCTGTTCCCCGCCCTGCTCTTTTTGCAAGTCGTCGACATGCTTCTCGAGTTCAGCAAGGTGCTTCTTGTGTTCGTCAATCTTTGCTTTCAGTCCGACAAGCCTGGATTGCGATGATTTGTTAGCTCCCGGTTTCTCGCGTCGATTCAAGTATGATTGGGTCCTTGTATATTGCAGTCACAGTCCAATCCATTGGGACTGAACGGCAATGTCTTGAAAGGGGGCTTACTTCTGCCTCTCCTGGTCCCGGATGTACATCTCCTCACTGGCGGTCTCTCGCTTGGTAAACGCATCGCTGTACAATGACATTGTCAGGATACCTCTCCCACTATGAAGACGAAACTACAGTTACCTCGCAGCGGCGCCACCGGGTCGAGGAGCTCCGGTATCGCCTTCAGCCATCATCCGAGAAGCGACGGCGAAGCTGCGCGTGGCTGGAATGCGTGGGGATCCGAATGCACGGGTTGCACGGAGAATCGCACGAGAGGAGTTCATCTTGATTGGGGTGGGTGAAGGAGCAGAATTGGGAGAGCGATTAGAGTTGCAGCAGCTACAGGGTTATGGAGGAGCTCCCAAGAGAGAGGATGAAGCTCGGACCAGTTTTACGTATTTATCGTGTCGTAAGGCAGAATGAGGGCCAGCGTCTACCGAAGGGGAAAAGGTAAATGGATTGCCCCTTTGAGAGCCAGGCCCATCACATGGGAAGTACCCGAAATGTCCTATCAAGCTGCAGAGTGACATGGACAGATACCTAGCTGGGCGTGTCTATAGCTTATCGTGCAATCATGGATGCAAACACCGAAGGTACAGCGCTTAGGTATTCTGGTGAGCAACGTCATCAAGCGTGCCACGTACCTACCTACGGCGTCGAAAAGCGCGCATAATGCTCGGTAGCACCAAAGTAAAATGAGCGGTTTGAAGATGGCGGGATGGGCTGGGAATGGGCTGGTCTGAGTGGATGCGTCATAATGGCAGCAGCCTTGGACGTGAGTGTTTTTCTGCGCCCTCCAGGCTTGGCCCCGGGGGTAACGTGGGCGGTCACATCCTTGGCCGCGATGTCTGTTGATGCGCTCGCCTAATTGGCGCATAGCCTCACCTCTCAATCTCGCTCGCTCGCTCGCCCGTTCCTCCACCTGCTTCCACTTCCACAAAACCCCAACGACTCCTTCTCAATCCTCAACTGGATAGATCCCCCTTGCATTCGCTGAACTGATTTTCACCCCCGCCGCCGAGCTGCGTCGTGGTCATCCCCAATATTCTGCCTCCAGATCTCGCTATCTAAAAGTAAGTGCCGCACCTCACAGCGTTTCGTCATCTACCCCCAACTTGCAATCCGCTGTTTCCCTCCTTCACGCACCTGCGCCGACCGGACATCGCCAGTCTTTCGGCGTTGCTATTGGGCATTCATCCGCGACTCGAAAGACACGCTTCAATCGCACCTAAAGCACTCGAAAACCCTGAACCCCTACATCGCATCATTGCGCTATAGCCCCTTCCTGATCCACTAGCGAAGAAGCCTCTCGAAGCCACGGCACGCGACAGAGGTCTATCCATCACACCATCGATCTCAGCATCCCTCTCAAGTACGCTACCTCATCAACGCGGCGTTGATTGATTGGCTGCGCGTCGCGTGCTGTTTTATTTTGCTGGCTTGATAATTGTTTCAAACTTTGTCTGCAAGCTTGACTCGTTTAACTGTACCCCGCCAACGCGATCGCTATCGCTCTGTACAAAAGCTAATCTTTTCCCCGTCATTTTAGATACCGTCGAGATGGGTTACGAAGATTCCGTGTACCTCGCCAAGCTCGCCGAGCAGGCCGAGCGCTATGAAGGTATGAGATCGATAGTCCGACATACAAGAAAAAAGAGAGCGCGTCTGACCCTCGCGAACAGAAATGGTGGAGAACATGAAGCAAGTTGCATCTGCGGATCAAGAGCTCTCCGTCGAGGAACGAAACCTCTTATCGGTTGCCTACAAGAACGTCATTGGGGCACGACGTGCGTCCTGGAGGATCGTCACTTCCATCGAACAAAAGGAGGAGTCCAAGGGCAACGAGACTCAGGTCGGCCTTATCAAAGAATACCGCCAAAAGATCGAGGCCGAGCTTGGCAAGATTTGCGAGGACATTCTCGAGGTGCTCGACAAGCACTTGATCCCATCCGCCCAGAGCGGCGAGTCAAAGGTCTTCTACCACAAGATGTACGTTCTCAGGCACCAAAAAATCGAGGGATTTCAATCGCGTACTGATCGCGCTCTGTTTACAGGAAGGGCGATTACCACCGTTATCTCGCCGAGTTCGCCCTTAGCGATAAGCGCAAGACCTCTGCCGACAAGTCGCTCGAGGCTTACAAAGCTGCTACCGAGGTTGCGACCACGGACCTCGCGCCAACGCATCCCATTCGTCTCGGTCTCGCTCTCAACTTCTCCGTGTTCTACTATGAGATCCTCAACTCCCCAGATCAGGCTTGCCAGCTCGCTAAGCAGGCATTTGACGATGCCATTGCTGGTAAGTGAAATGCGCGCAACCGTCAAAGGGCGCAGATGCTAACTTATCGCAGAGCTTGATACTTTGAGCGAGGAGAGCTACAAGGATTCGACGTTGATCATGCAACTCTTGAGAGACAACCTGGTACGACAACACAACCCTTGGAAATACATGCTTGAGCTACCGCTGACATATGCCCCAGACCCTCTGGACCTCGTCCGAAGCCGAGCCATCAGGTGGTGAGCAGGGCGCTACCAGCACCGAGAAAGCCGCCGAATCGAGTGAAGCCCCAGCTGCGGCGGAGGAGCCCAAGGCCGAGTAGACGATGTGTTCTCACCCAAGTCATTCTCTGATCTGAAAACTCAACCTCTGGGCTTTGGCTGGCGGGCGGGCGTGCTCTTATGCGTGGGCGCGTTCCGTGATAAAGTGTTGGTTTCCTTAGCCGGTTGAAATGCGTGTGTCCCCCTCATCTACCTTACAATTGTGTCGTCGCGTGTGTTCATTTGGAGCTGGTCTGCGCTATCAATCAGAGAGAGCGAGAGAGACAGAGAGTCGGGTCTGTCGGGAAGCGGGAACTTAAAAAGGCAACGAAAACAACTTGATAAGACTACGGTGGCCCTTCCCACAACCTGGTTTGCAAAGACTTCCCTTTTTTCACTCCCATCTTGTTTTCCCCAACACACACACAATCACAGTATGTGCAGTAGCGCTTTAGATTCACATCAGTCTCCCACAGCTATGGAAACATTCCCTTAAATTAAAGCACTTCTCCCATTGTGAGCGGTTCGAAATACGTGGGGACTTCGTCCTTTCCTCTCGTAATGTGAACTTCAATGGAGGCTCGTAGGTGGCAAACCTGAAATTTTGCTCACTTTTCGTTGCGTGCTTGCTCTGCAAACCTTGGATTTCCAGCAGAGATCGGAATGCACACTTTTTGGTAGAAGAAAGTCCGCAATGGATAGGCACGCAGTCGAATTACATTGATGGCAAGACCAATACACATAAGGAACGCTGACGTGTACCTCAGCAGTCGCCCCGGACATGATAACTATAAGGAGCCGCTTTATGGCTGCAGCCGCTCTACAGAGATGCCTGTGCAGATCACGGTGGTTCTTACGCCTTCAACTCGAGCCTCGATAAGCTGACAAGACACATCTTTTCTATCCGAGCCCATGCGTACGTGCATTGCTATTGACAGCCTTTAGCCACGCATCTTCATCTAGATGCCCCAAATCTGTTTGACGGATCTCCACGCTTTATACGTGCATTCTGCCGGTCTCCAGTCTGGTACTCTCCTGTACGCCTGGCCCTTCCTCGTACACATCTCCCATCCAGATGCTTCCGGGTTACATTTACAGATTAAAAACTCGTATCTCTACAATTTGGGCTGATGGTCTCCTGACATGGTGGTCTGTACAACAACAACTCAGGGCCCCCTTATCTCAACGTAGTCAATTTAATACTTCTTCAGTCCTTGGGAGAGAGAAATGCGGGATATAAGCGTATTAATATCGAAGACCGGAGGATATTCGTCCCCGAGGATTTAATTACCTCATCTCTCGAGCCAAATCTAGACCTCCCACTCCAAGAAACGTCCCTATTCCTTTCCACCTCTCTCCCACAGTCAGGGAAGAATTCACTAAGCATGTAGCCGGCGACCATCCGAGCCTTTTCCGTAGCTATCCACACCTTCACTGCCATAGCTCCCCCTAGACATCCCTCAAGAGCTATCCGCCGCATCTTAGCCCACTCGCCATCAGACGCCCCCTTGCCACACCGATGGAACGGCAGCAGCCCACTCTGTCCTCAAAGACTTGAGCTTATTTTTGCTGCTCGCTCGCGGCACCTAGGTGTGCGGTTCCCCGTGAATTTTGCACACAACGATAAAAGGTTCAGCGTCCAGGGCGTCGTGACGAATCCTACCAGCTGCGTACTCGAGGAGTTCTTGACGGAGAGGTCGCATAATCCCCAAGTTCTGGGCATAGTCACAGCTAAACAAAGAATCGAGACAGAGAATTCGAACTCAAAGAACGTGCGCTACATTAGGTGGTAGAAACGACGGTCGGACGTGATTGCAGACTGGGAGGGAATACGGTAATGATGAATGAAAATGGTGGCAGCCTAGCTTGACATTTGAGGCTAGAGAAGAGGCAGGAATGCAGTCACTCTGGAGTAGACAATGAATTCCATGGAGTAGTGCATCTAGGTTTCTGAGGAAGAACGATATTTGACCCTTGCTGAGCTTCGTCGGGGTATGGTCAAATAACTTTTTGTGAAATGCAGGGCACAATTCTACATGCGGGCATACCAGTTACGATGTTATTCCATGTGTTCATGCGAGATCTGGAGACAGGGATAACCAAATGCGCCTAAGGTCCATGTAAATGTCGGTAGGTAGAAGGCAGCGTTCTGTCTGTTTCAATGCAGCGATAAAGTTGAAGATAGGAAAAGCTAGTACGCGGTGGCCTGGAGAGAGAGAGGTGGAGCGGTAAAGAGAAGTATTCGCTTCAGGTGAGGAAGATTTAGCCTGAGCTCATAGAACCCACTCTCAGGCAAAGACTCGCTTTGACGATTTCCTTGCGTCCATCAAGCAAATCATCGCAATGACACTTCCAGCCCAAAGTAGACAAGCTCGGCTGGCAAAACGGATCAACATTTGAACATCCTGACCGACGAAAAAGCATCCTGGCGCAGGTCCTCGTCCGCAGCAGATGCATATACGCGTTTCTGCCTCGCTCGATCGGCGCTCGCCAAAGTAAAAGGGCAAACGCTCGGGAGAAATGACAGCAAACAATCCCGGCTGAAAAGCAAAAAAGGTTGTTTTTTCGGTGTCGCCGTTCCCGCAAAAATGCAGGTTCTTAGCTCGCCTTTCGGAACTAAGGGTTCCATTTCTGGCAAGGCGTAAACAAAACAATGAAGAGAGATACGATAGGTGATCGACGCCGTTATGTATCAAGGCATGAGCTTGTATTGTGCGATCCATGCTATGGATGGACTCTTTGGGGGGTTTGGGGCTGCCGAGCAGCTTGTTCCTGGGTACTCATAGGGACAGAAAAATTTCACGGAGCGCAAGCAAGCAGAAGAGACGACAAACCCAATCAACATGGGAAAATGGTTCACGGCCGTGGCGATACCCTTTGAACCTATTGAATAGACAGGAAATCGTTCCGCCGTAGTCTCTGAAGAGTGTCGGCGGCTGGCCGTGTTTGTTTGAACATATGTACGTCTCGGATTTTCCAAGTTAATGGCGAGACGGCCACCTACTCATGCTTAATCGAGACATAAAAACCACTGTTCTTGAATTGACATTTTCTCGGCCGACCCCTGCCTGCGCTGTGTCGTAAGTTAGGGATGCTGATTTGTGCTCGCCAGGAATGTCAATGCTCCATCGAAACTACGAGAGAGGGATAGACACAGATGAGCTAGTCCAGCTAGTCAAATTCGGATGCACCTTCGGTACGCGAAACGAGTAAAACAGGATCATCAGCTTAGCTGGATCCTATTCCGGTAGTGCGACCATGAAACGTGTTTATTTTGACTGTTCCTTCTGCGGTTCTTACCCGTTATTGCCTGAATCTGTGAGTGAGTGGCGCTCAAATCCAGGTATCCAAAGAACCATCTCCTTCCGAAAGCCTCTGTTTGTATCCTGTACCGCATTACGTACCTAACTGTACTGCAGGATAAGGGGTGAGTGGATCCAAGGGTTTCGGACCTCATATCCGGGGTAATGAACCATGGAAATGCAGGGTCACCCGAATTAGGAATCACAAATTGCCTAATCTCCCTTTCCACGACAGTGTTGACCTGGGATTTAAATTCGGTCCCGCTGGCCAATAACCCATTTTTTGATGCTTGAACGAATCACAATGCAAGAGAGGATGTCGTTAAGATTTGGCGTGACGTTTTTGGTTGAGATCGGTTGTTTACTTATTATGATATGCTACGCTAAGCTACGCTATTGCTTTTTTGGGTATGAGAGCAAGCGCGCGTGCATACATTACTCTGGGTACGAACCGAGAATCATACTCGATGCAAAGATAAGATGCAGAGCACGAAACGGTGTATCCAGCGGACCAAAGCTGCGTGGACCCGCGCTACCTGGTCGTGAAAATTTCTTGTCTTCCCGTATCAGTGGGTGGATGGGTAAACGCAAATATGCCACCTTCGCCAACCGCCGTGCAAGAGCCCCGGGGAATTTGAGGTTAGGCTGCAGACAGCGCCGAGTTCGCGAACGCCAATGCCCATAAAGCCATTGTAATATACAGTAGTTGTGAACATGAAAACCCGTAAAATGCAGACGACCAAGCCCCTCGCTTGGTCTTGGTCATAAGTCTTTCGTGGTGATTCTGGTATCATTAATCTGAAAAACCGGGCGCCGTTTTCGCTCTCGCTAGAAAGAATTTGGAGTCGAATCGCTGGAGTTATTAAGTGCCGTTATCAATCAGCTTCTGGTGTATCAAAAATGTATGTAACGTGAAGTTTAGGTAGGTCAATAGGAAAGGCGGATTCGTTTATGGGGGAGTGTCTCTAGTCACTTGGCGCTTCTGCCCTTGCCTTTGGCCTTGGGAGGGCCGGTGGAAGTGATTTTGGTCGTTTGCATGAGCTCGCCGATATAGCTGGTAGAATTCCCATTAGACCACCTTAAAATGCCATGATATGTGTCAAGACTTACGATTGTAGGAATTTGTTTCCTCCCTCGAGCTTCTCGTGCTCTGACTTGACAGCTTCAACTTTGTTAACAATAGCGATCAGGCTAGTTTGTAGCTCTTTTGCTTGTCTGCAATAACCACAATGGAGTTAGCTTGATTGGATCAAGGTGCGAGGACAGTATAAAAAGCCAGTGCGGTTGAGGGAATAGAAGATACGAAACCATGCAACTTACTCGATGAGTGATTCATGCGCTTCCTTCTCCAATCGCTCAATTTCTTCCGTCGTCCGTCGAGGACTCATACATCGAGCATCATTCTCGTCATATTCCTCCTCTTCAATTTCGACATGTGGGCTATCCCTTGGAATCACCATTGTGCCGGATGATTTGCGGCTGCCGAGCTTCGGACGCTCCAGTTTTTCTGGATTTGCAGCCGACGGGGTGTGTGATGGTGCGTCCTCGTTGACTGATGATGCGGAAGATGATGTTGTTGAAGATGCCGGACTGGCACGAGTCTCTGTGATGATAGGCACGGCCGACGGTGGCTCTGTGGAGGCGGACATTGCTACAAGAAGCCTGATGAAAGTGGCGCCAAGTGTTGTTGAGAACTAATAAAGGTCACACTTTTACGGGCGACAGCAAAGTACCGATGCCGCCTACGTCACAGGCCGGCTGTGCACTGGATTTAGAAGCGCTGCACTCTCCAAACCACCTGGCGGTCCTGACTCCCCCAATGGATATCTTAGAAGAAAAGGACAAAAGAGTATTGTGATGCGGGCAGAAGGAGAAGAGTATCCAGAGTAATCATGCCGACCGGTGGGATAAGGTAGACGCTTTTAGAATGGAAAGAAGACGGACCTCTTTGGTTCTCGGAGCAGACCCAAGGTGGCATGGTGGCTGGATGATCATTGCTCTGCCCGAGACCCTTGCCCCAGACCCTTTACGCTTTGCGTGATGGCGTGGGTCTGCCCCGTCCTATGACATCCGTGTCTCCGCCCTCTCAAACCGCTACCCGCCAACCCTCGCCGTGCCATAGGTTGCATTTCTTGCGTTTTGGCAAGGCCTCTACGTTTGTGCCAGCATGATTTGCTTCAGCTAGGGGCGCATGGCATTCCCGCAGGCATCTTCACGCGAAACAGATGGGCGAGCGCGTCCCGTGGCGATTCACGCTGGAGGTGGTGGATTGGCAACGTTGCACGACGACAACTCCCATCTGGTGCTCTTCGCCCCTCTTCCTCTGCGACCGTTGATCCTTTACGTCCAACATCCAACCACGTCTGAGGAGTTGGCGGGCAATGGTGTAATGTCAGAGCAAGCAAAACCATCCTGGCACCGCTGGTCCAGCACCCAGCTACGGAAGTGGGTGCCCGACACCCCGGGGCAAGCTCCGTCGAGGTTGAGCAATCGCGCGCTTCTGTCCCTTGCGCATTTGCCGAGTAGACCCTGATTTGCACCCCGGGGTGCCAGCGACCAAGCTTTGGCTGTTGAGCCGTCACGGATGGGAAACGATGAGGACGAATCGCCATACATTATGGTAATGTTGATGCCCATCATTCCATCCTGCCTGCATTCCCATGCGCGTGACAGGTCGTACTGGGTAGAGTGGGCTGGTGAAGCAAAACTTGGCGGGGCGATGTACTCCATTAGAGAAGATCTTTCGGTTCCATTATGCCATTGGCCGTAAAACAGTAGGCGCCTTGGGCGATCTCATCATCCTACGGCGAGGTGTAACGAGAAAGTCAGCTGAGATGATGTCATGCGTTTTTCCAAACTCAAAATGTGCCCGGCCCTGCATCCGCCACTCCTGCAGCGGCACCGGACGTCACAGCCCATGATCGCCAACCTAGGTAGTAACCTAGCCGACGAAAAGAAAAGTGATAACGCTGGCTGAACTGCCCATTTACGTTTGCGATCCTCGCGCGAGCTTAATGTGCTCTCCAGGTTCGTCCTAAATAGCTATTCAATGGTGCTTTATGAAAAGTTACTCCTTGGTTGTTAGGCTTTTCCAGCAACAAAACAGCATTAGCAATTTAGCACGCTGTCAACTCTGATGGTGTATTTCGAGGAGGTTACCGTCTCCCCGAAAATTGCTACCATCGGATGTCAATCATGTGCGAGCTTGAGATAGTTCTGCTAGAGTCGCCCCACATCCTCTTGATGGCATTACACATTCTATGACTGCTTGATTTACACGACTCAGTTTTCCGCAGCCCTGACCACCCAACACAGCACGTTTCCTGGAAGAACTGGAGGGGATTCGCAGCGCTTGGAGTTAGATTTCTGAGCCTCAACCCCACAGCCTAACCTTTGTCTGACCATCTGTACATCGGAAGAAGCCAGATTTACAGAGAATTCTACGTAGAAGTCTTTGTTATCCCAAAGGACTTGCTCGACATGAGCGTTGACAATCGACCGACTGTGCGGCACTCCGTGGTCCTTATGAGGGTCCTCCGATCTCCCTTGTTGGGAAAATTCCCATCGTTTCTCATCTTCCGGCAAATCCTTGTTGCTATCAATCAGGAAAAGATCCTCTTCAAACACTGAACATCATTCGATCCTTCCAACAACTAAATTCCTTTCAGCACTAATGGACCTTTTGCTTTTGAGGGTTTCTCGCGGCTCCTCTGTTTCATGTACCCAGTCCATCAAATGTGACTTCACAATATACTGACCTTGAGGAACGATGGAAACGCATTCTGTTGTGTGTGTCACACGATTATCATCCCCAGCCGGCCAAAAGATAGATCTGAACTCGTTGGATGAGAAAGAGAAATTGATTTTAGTTTCTGAGACTAGAATACAGGTTCCCGCTCACAGCCCGCAGCAGGAGCTCTATCAGTTTGTACAAACTCAAGACCGCATTCCCCTGTGTGAACTCCCCCCTTTACGAGACGTTCCTGCTCATATCATTCCTGACTCGGGAGTAATCCAAGAGACCCTCGATTCGGCCGACAGCACTGATCGCAATATCCTGATCCCACAATTTCCTCTGGCAGAAGTTCATGACATCCTGCTCAGTGATTCGATTGACTGCTCTCTCCACATCCTCAGGAGTCATTCTCCTTCCAGTTGTGATTATCTGACGACCGATGTCTTCGGCAACGGCAGTGGTACCATCGAGCGAGAGCAAGATGGAGGCTTTGAGCTGAGCCTTAGCACGCTCGACTTCTGCGGCAGAGACGCTCTGTGACAGTCGAGACCATTCGCGGAGCGAGAAGTGGACAAGGTCATCAATGCGCGTGACATTGTCGGTGACGAGGTAGATGCCCCACAAACTAGATAACCATTAGAAATTTTCAGAGAAGGTGCTAAAGGAGGACGTACCCAGTGTCGCTATAGCTGGTGGAGAAGCTCATGAAGCTATTCGCCAATTGGTACTTGTGGACGAACGAGCTGAGCTTGCTGCCAAGGTAGGGAGAGTTGCCCATAGCACGGTCCCAATTACCCACGATCGCTTGGGTAACCAGCGCAGTGAAGTAATCGTCATCCTTCCAGCTCACACCCTCAACGGCGATGGCGATGTTAGCGGTAGACATCGTGTCATCTCGAATCCGAACCTCAGACCCAACGAAGTCGGGAAGCTGTTTTTGAGAGGCGGCAACGCGAGCTGCTTCTGCGCTGGGTGGTGCCGAGGGCAGACGCGCAAAGTACTTCTCGGCGAGCTCAACGAGCTGCTGATGGGGAACGCCACCGGCACCCACGAGAACCATGCGATCAGCCGTATAGTTCGTCTTGATGTAGTTGCTAAGATCGTCACGTTGAATGCTTTGGATGTTTTCCTTTGGCCCCAAAATGGTTCGGCCTAAAGGCTGGCCTTGGAATGCAGTAGCGTGGAGATGATCAAAGACGACTTCTTCTAATTGCTTGTCAACTTCTTCTTGTTCTCGTAGAATGACGTCCCGTTCCCGCTCGATTGCTGATGGCTCGAGCTTAGAGTTCTGAAGGATATCGGAGAGGATGTCAACGGTGGCTGGGACGTCGTTGTTGAAGGACTTGGCGTAGTAGACAGTATTTTCCCGCTTGATTGAGCAAGTAAAGTTAGCTTTCAGTATCCCAAGCCATCCCACGTATGATCCAAGCGGAACTAACCGACGTGTAAGCGTTGAGGTGACCACCCATGTTCTCTATCTCCAGCTCGAGCTGACTCTGGTTACGCTTCTGAGTACCCTATGCATCTCTTAGCAAGACTTTCGGTCGAATTCAAGATATGTGAGGCACCTTGAAGGCGAGATGCTCGAGGAAGTGAGCAGTTCCATTTGTTTTGTCTGTTTCGGCTCGGCTTCCAGCATCGATCCAGACACCGACGGTAGAGGTTTGTGCCCATGGTGAGTGCTCAGTCGCGATCTAGCAAAGTCAGCTAAGGCAAGTTTTTGGCCAGGATGGATAACTCACGGTGAAGCCGTTACTTAGGGTAGTGCTCTCAGTTTTTGCTCCATGGCTTACGGGAGTTGCGAGCCCCCGGACCCGCGGTTTTATCGCATTGAAAGCAGCACGATTGCGCAGGCTCTGCTGCAGATTAAGCGCGAGCCTCCGCGAAGCCATTGAAGAGGTAGGGAAACGAATGTACGTTGGGAAAGACAAGCTTGGGGGTGCTGGGGAATATCAGATGTTGTTCCTTCGGATTTCTTAGCTTGGTTGATCCTTTGGCCAATCAGTTGCTTGCTGACATAAACCCGAGGTATACCGGCATCATTACTTCGCCATCTCGCGGCTCACAAATTCTCAGGCATTGGAATCTCCTTACGGCCCAGGAATTCTGTCATATCCTGACACTATGGCCTCTGTCCTGCGGCCTTCATTGCTTCGGCAATGCCATGCTATTCCCTCCAAGCGATTACTTTCCACCAATGTCTCGACCATCTCAAGGGCAGCTTCCAACTCATCAAGACTCACAACCTCCTCGCTGCTGAGCAAGCGCCCAATCCAATACACCTCTCAGAAAAACCTTCTACCGGATTCAGCAAGAGTAGCCGCGTTCCATGCCAGTGGTAGAAGGGAGATTCTACCTCCATTACCACGTTCGTAACCCCACCTATATGAGTATCGTATGAGAGTCGACTTTACTAACCAAAATTGTATAGAGAAAATACAAGGCACAGGTACCTCCTAGGGCTCATGAGACATGGATTTGATGCTAAAGATGTCCAGCCAATGAAGCAGCTCCTGTTCCAGACCCCGAACCTTCACATGGAAGCTACCATTGGTCTTTTGAGCGGTTCGCAAACAACTCAATTATCGAGAAGCTTGTACTAAAGTCTTCATAGACTGATCTCGGCTGCTTTAATACCTCTTACGATCGCGCCTTTTGCCGGCGGCTCCCTCCACCCGATCATGGATGGCTTGTTCTGCGCTGCGCTAGTCATACATTCGCACATCGGATTTGAGTATGTTCTCGGAGCATCTGTTTGGGCATAGCAAATACTGAGACTACCTGAACAGATCCATAATCATCGATTACCTTCCAAAAAAGAGAGTGCCTAAGTCACGGGCTTTGTTTATGTGGGGTCTTAGGTTGGGTACAATTGTGGTGCTGGTTGGACTTTATGAGTTTGAGACTAATGACGTGGGCCTGACTGAGGCAGTTAGGAGGATCTGGCATGCATGAAGAACAACCCTTATTCTCACACGATTGTTCAGAGTTGGGCCAACTGAGTCTACCTCTTTGTACATCTTTGGGGAACCAAAGCTGAGTTGCTTACAGAACTCTTAACGTCCAAACACGTCTGTCTTGCACAATGAAATGGCTACACATTATGAAGGCTTCTCTACGTTGTTGCTGTACCCGTTTCTTACCATGGAAACTTCCCGTCACCCATGTCTTTGATAGCTCTCCTCAGCCAGATGCATATGCACATACAAACGCACTCACAAACACCCACGTACATTCGCTTTTTCCCCTTCACAGGCCCCCTGTCTCTCGCCCAAACTTGCTATCCATTTCCCAGATTCACTTCCCTTCGCATATACTCTCCCTGGGTCACAGGCAAGCAAATTTCCTATGTATCTCGCAATGCCCCGACCCTGGACCTCTCCACTGTTCCTCCAACCTCCACCACAATGAACCATTCCATGATTCCCAATACATCCCTCTTTAAAATAGGCAACAACCTTTCGGTCCCAAATTCAACATGTCTTGGTCACGTATCCGTTAATGGAAGCATCCCATCCGTCTTGTACATAGTCGGCGGGAGTCTCCAGGCCCCCGTGTTCGTGGCGATTCTACTGACATCCTCCTTGATCCTCAGTGTCATCTTTTACCTCTTCCCTCGTAAGTTTCTGATTGAGGAGAAGGTTCTGGCCAAGAAGCATGATCGCGTTAGAGCGAAAGTATTTGCAGATCTTTCTAACTGCAGAGAGATTCTTGCTGCCGATGCTGTCTTGGCGAGCGATTCCAGTAAGTCGTTCTCTCGACGAGTTTTGCGAACACTCTCAAGATCTGAAATTGAGCTGACAAGACAGACACGGATAAAGATGTCAAAAAATCAAACGGGCTCCCACGCGCAGAGTCGCGGGCACGACCAAACAACCGCTTGAAGCTCACATTTGGCATCGCCAACGGATTCACCACCAGCGACGACGAAGCTCGCCAAGTTTTCAGGGGCGAGGCCTCTAAACTTCTGAAACGATTCAACAAGAAGTGGTTGTTCGCCGGACAGTCTGCACGTTCTTTTATTAGACAAAATCTTGATAGGACCAAAAAGCAGGTGAACGTCGTTTCGCTTATTCAGGGGCTTACCTTACGTCTAAGTCTTCAAGCCGTCCACGACGTCGATCTTGACACCGTCGACGATGGTAAAGTGATGTTTGTCGCCGGGGAAATCAACCGCCTGTGGCTTGCTTCTAAGAAATATTCAACAATCCAACCATGGGAAAAGCAATTCAAGCTCCGAAAAGCTCTGCATGATCTGGTCCCTGACTCTGACTGTTCCGTGCCGGAGGATAATCCCCTGAACCTCATCATTCCCTCGTACGAGACTCTTTGGCGTGTTGTGCTCATGTGCTTCATCGAGGTAGTCTTCCGTTGGGCTGACGATTTGCGAGGACCCTGTAACGAACATGGGATTCTCAATGTCCTCTGGCGCGAGCGATTGCACAAATTCGTGGCAGAGCCTTCAACCGCCAATCTCGAGGATCGAGGAGGATATGGAGGTTCTGCCCTCGATGTCGTCAAGGAAGCCCTGAGGATCTACCCCCCGACTCGTCGTGTCTACCGAGAGTTCCAGTACGAGCACGGCTCCGCGACCGAACTTGTCGCAGCAGACATCGAGTCTTTCCACCGCCAATATGGAAAAGACCTCAAGCTCGCTGATGAGAATGAACCCATCTTTAATCCCGGACTCTGGACGGAACATGGAGATGCCTTGAAAGCTGGATTCTTCCCCTTCGGACGACACCCCTTTTTGTGTCCGGCCCAGGCAAAGTTCGCATATTGGGCCATCGCGATCTTGGTGGGGGCACTTTCCGTGGAGGTGTCAGATGCGTGGGACCTGGTCCCAAATCCAGTGATGGGTAAAGACATCAATGAGCCTTTCCTGACGGACCGCGAGGCTTACGCCGAGCTCATGCTGGTGAGAAAGTGAAGGGAGCATAGGGCACGGGGGGAGGATTTCCTACTGAGACAGAGTCATCCGGGTCATTTCTGAGAATTGATAGAATAGGATTAGGCTAGCAATCAAATGGACAGATCGTTCTCGGCAATATTCATCATTTGATATTGCATTATCCGCATTCCATTTTAGGTTGAAGCTTATTAATTATTTACCTCATCGGTTTAGAGATGGATCGGCATGTCGGCGTTTGCTCGCGTGGCTCCGATGTAGAAAGAACAAAGCTGGCATCATGCTCACTTACTCAGGCAAAACGCCGCAACGACACAATTTCCTTTGCACCATTCTGATGGGGTTTTTGACGTTCCCGCGATGACTGCTCTCAGAGCTGCTCGCGCGGCCATCATCAGACTATCATGAATCAAAAAACCCGGCGGCTTCTGCCGCTACTTTTCTGTGAGTGAGTTCATCGTAGTTTCCCCGAAGTCCATGCTAATACTTTCTTCTAGTGACTCTATGCCTCTTTTCTATACTTGCACGAGCAGAAGTTTTGGCCGATAAGCTTAGCGGTGATGATGCGCCCTTAAAGGAAGATGTCGTCTCACAACGAGACAATGGATACAAGGCACAAGAGACGTTTTATGATGCGCGACGAAAAGGTTCGACATCATGTGAGGAATTTGCCGGAAGTTGAATACTAATGTATACAAAATAGGAAGTGATGAGGTCTATGAGGCGACGAATATCCTCCGAAAAATACGAAAGTCGCATTCTCGTCCTTCGCGGTTCACGAAGCCATCCGGCGTGTTTGGCACCACAGCATACTACGCCAAAGAGTTGTTCTTTCTGTTATTCATGAACAAACCGCCCCAGCCAGACCTTCTCAGCACTCAGGAACAACAGCCAAAGTTGAGCCAGCCTCTTTCTAAAGCTGTCAAGCTCCTGGAGGACGCTGCGCGGGAAGAAAATCCCGATGCAATTTACATGTTGGCAGAAATGAATTTCTACGGAAACTACACTCATCCCCGGAACTACAAGGAAGCTTTTCGGAGATATCACGAGCTAGCCGAACTAAATGGGAATAGCTCAGCGCAGTACATGTTGGGGCTCATGTACTCTACTGGAATCGCGGGCTCCGTAAAGACCGATCAAGCCAAAGCCTTGCTATATCATACATTCGCAGCAAAGGGTGGAGACGCAAGATCGCAAATGATGTTGGGCTACCGTCATAACAATGGCATCGCGACTCCGAAGAGCTGCGACGAGGCTGTCAAATACTACAAGAAAGTCGCGGACAAGGCCATTGCGTTTGTGCGATCCGGACCTCCTGGCGGACATTCCATGGTTAAAGAGGCTTACAGGCTGGCTGATGAGGATGGTGGTGTGTATGGCGAAGGTGCCAGCGCCAGCAGCTCTGGGCCGAACGCTAAGCAGGGAGGGCCGAATTCTGACACTCATGCCGCTTTTGAAGATGTGCTCGAATACTTGGACCTGATGTCCCGAAAGGGCGATCTCAAAGCTACGTTCAGCCTGGGTCGATTGCATTACGAAGGCTCTCGAACTCTCAAGCGTGACTACTGGGTGGCCAAGGGCTATTTCATGGATGTCGCACGGAGGTACTGGTCTCGCGATGGCAAAATCAAGAGCGATGCCGGTCCAGGCGTGGACAGACTGGCTTCCAAGGCTGCTGGACACATCGGACGAATGTTCCTACGTGGCGAAGGCATGGAGCAAGATTTCGCAAAAGCCAAGATTTGGTTCAAGAGGGGAGTTGCCAATGGAGATTCTTTATGTCAGTATTCGCTGGGTTTGATGCACCTTTACGGCCTTGGCTCTTCCAGAGACCCCGTCAAGGCCGCTGAATACTTCGCCGCGGCAGCTGATGGAGATCTGGCATCTGCTCAAGTCCAAATGGGAGCCCTGTTCCTGGACCAAGGAGATGTCTCAACCGCGATGAAGTACTTCGATCACGCAGCGCGAAATAACCACATCGAAGCATATTACTACCTCGCGGAGCTCAGCAACCAAGGCATTGGCAGAGACAAATCATGTAACGTCGCTGTAGCCTATTATAAGATCGTCGCCGAAAAAGCAGAGATGTTACTTTCTTCCTTCCAAGACGCCAACGACGCCTACAAGGAAGGTGATCTGGAGACCGCTTTGGTTGAATATCTTATGGCGGCGGAGCAAGGTTTCGAAGTTGGGCAATTTAATGTAGCCTATATGCTGGATCATGCCCAGCCGAAATGGTCCCTCCGCTCTTTGGACGTCTTCAACCGCAAGAAGTCGCCATTCTCAGATGCCGCTCTCGCACTGACATACTGGACTCGCTCAGCCAAGCAGAATAACATCGACTCTCTGGTCAAGATGGGTGACTACTACCTCGAGGGTCTTGGGACCGCGCCTGACTCGGAAAAGGCCGCAGCGTGCTACCAGGCGGCTGCCGAGACCATGCAGAGCGCGCAGGCCATGTGGAATATGGGCTGGATGCATGAGAACGGCATCGGACTGGAACAAGATTTTCATCTCGCCAAGAGGATGTACGATCAGGCACTGGAAACGAATCCCAACGAGGCGTACTTACCCGTCACGCTGGCGCTCTTCAAGCTGAGGATCAGGAGCGCGTGGAATACTGCCACGCATGGAAAAGTCAATTCCATCCGTGATGAACCAGGTAATATCTTCCCTTTTCTCCTTGACTTACTCTTATATGGCCCTGATCGTGTGATTGCTTCGAAGTTTCATGGAGATCTCATAATCTTGACTGGCTCTTTCTTCTACGGTGTTCTCCTTGGCTTTGAGTTTTTAAGATTCCTTGCCGATTGAATGTACTCACGATATTCTTTTCATTTATAGCCCCTCGCAAGCCCTTCTCCCTCTCCGAATTCGTCCAGCACTTCCTCGAAGCCGACGCCGCCGCTTACTACGAAGCCATGAATGCCGCCGACAGGGATCCCAATGACCCGCTCGATGGCAACGAATGGGAGACGACCGTCGCCCCGGACGGCCTTCCTGGCGACGACATCTACGAAGATATCGACGAAGGCATCTTGGAGAGCCTGGTCATTCTCGGACTCGCAGGTCTCTTGGCTTGGCTGGTTTGGTACCGCCAGCAAAGGCTTGAGAGGAGGAGAAGGGAAGCAGACGAGCGAGCACGGACAGGAGGTATCATTGCGGATCAGGCTGGCGTGATCGGAGAGGAGCGGCCACCAGCTGTTCCTGGCCAGCAACCGGATGGAGGATTCTTCCCGCCGCCGGACGATCCGAATTTCAATAACTGGGTTGCTGGTGGTGTTGGCCATTGAGAGTGGAAAAATTTTTGCCTTAGTTTTTCTTTCTTCATGGGTACTACTATCAAGTGCATGGCTCGGCGCTTCGAGTATTCGTGTTACAAACTTTTAGGTTGTGGAGATTATTTTGAGCGAGGGCCTCCTTCAACCATGTAGACTAACTTTACCAATCATACGTTTGCTTAATTGACCTCGCCTAGTCATTGTTGGAGTTGTTGTTGAAAACAAGGGATCTTCCTCGCGGCTTTTTCACAGATCAAGGGTCTTGACTGCGGCAGGTTTCTAATTGTCTCCAGGATTTTCCTTGTCTGTGACAATCTCTCCAAGTCATGCATTCTCACTTTCACCTTCTCGGCTTCTCACAATATCTTGATATAACTATCTACGTTTACCACTTTATCTTTCAGTGTCCTCATTTGATTCTCCTATTCCAATACCCGTGCGTTCTGGCAGCGCGAATATTTCTTCCCAACTCCTTTACAAGGCACGCATTTACAGCACGTCGCTTCACCGATTCCGATAATCCACCAGCATGCATCCCACCATGCCAAGGATCCCTGAAATCGCGGCTTATTGCATTCATGCCCATGACAAGAAAGATGTTTTTCCTAATCGACTCTCGCTAGGAGATAAGCATCCTGATGAGCTCTTAAAGAGGTAAGTCTTGAAATTGACCCTTTCTACATAAAACTATCAAAGTCAATACTAATCTTGTCTGCTAGGCCACAAGGTCATCTTATCGACGTTACCACAGGCACTGGAGCGGATGCCAAGACGTACAAACTTCCTAGTAACTTTCTAAAGCAATATTCTCGCCTTTTCAGGAAGGCGCTTGAAGGAAATTTCAAAGAAGCGCACGAACAGAAGATCGAACTGCCCACTATCGAGTCCGAGACTTTCGATTTATTCGTGCCTTATGTCTACACTCGCCGGTGTCGACTCAAGGACATAAACGAAGCCATCGATGCCTGGATCCTTGGAGATTACCTCGACTCGTTTGGGCTCCGGAACTGCGCCCTCGAGGCTTTCAACCGCTATATTCCACCAACTGAGTATTTTATTAAACGTCGGTCCATCCTCTTCGAAACAACGCACGTGGCAAAGGTCTATGAGAATACTCCGCCTGGCAGCACACTACGGAAGCTGTTCTCGTTGTTCGTTGTTGTTGAGCTCGAGGATGAAGCCATGACAGAAGAGGCGCTGCCACGGGAGAAATGGGCAAGTGAGATGGAGCAGGAGCTGATAGATGAGCTCTTGTTGGATATTTCCAAAATCCAGGCTGGTCTTAAGCGCCATGGGAATCTTTTAAAGGCAAATGAACAGCTGCATACGTTATATTGGGAGGAATGGAGAGCAGGGTATTCATATACAAAGTATGAGCCGGGATGTATCATATGAATTTGATCTATTTGATTGGTTCAGTTCATATGATACATGGGAGCCAACGTCTTTCAGTGTTTCATATACCTCAGTATAAATGCATAACTTGGGTATAATTCGGTATAATTCGTCAGCGGTCAACGAGAATACACAAAATTTTTTTTGAAAGACTTGAATACCAAAGGCAACTCTGAATTGTCAAGCCTTATCATAAGCTGCTAAAATGTCGGTATCAAAATCTCCATACCTATATCATACATTTGATCCTTTCATGAATGCTGCCTTAGACGCGCTTTCCCATCGTCCCCTACGCCACGCTAAATACATGATATCACTTCCACTTTACTTTTGCACCCTGCAACCAACGATTCCATTATCCTCTCTGCACCATCTCCGGCCTCCTCCCGACCGCGTCAATAACATATGCTACCCCGTCTTCACTCGCGTAACTCGGCGGTCGCGGCACCGGCGTCACATCGCCCCCACTCCCCGCACCATCCGAGACACCCGGGTGAAGGTTCAGATGCGGCGAGTTCGCAGCTGCGCCCTGCTGCGGGATAGACGGACTCGATCGCGCGCTAATGCTGATATGAAGGTTGGTCGGAGTCGGACTGGGAATGGCGTTGGAGCTGGGGTTGGGGCTTGGGTGGGGATTGAGCTGCCAGTGGAGCAGGTTCGGGTCGGCTCTCTGTAGAATTCGAAAACATTTTGATTAGTTCACATGTCCCACGATCTAGACAGCATCGAGTATAGTAGATATAGTGTAAGCACTCACCACGCTGTTTCGCCAGAGCCCATACGCGGGCGGCGGGCCCTCGATCCGTGGATTCGTCTCCTTCTGCAGCAGCCCGTCAAAGGTGCGGTTATCATGCGGTGGTGTTGTTTCTTCTGGCGATGGGATTTCCGGACTCGTGTCGAATTCGGACGCGGGGCCTAACTCCTCGTCGCGCTGCAGGTGGACTCTGATGGGCGTGTCGGGACGATATCCTTCGGGGCCGGTCATGCTGGGGATGCGGCGGGCGGAGCTGTGGTGGTGACGATGGCGGGACCGGTGGGAGCGGGAGGTACATAAGAGGCAGAGACGGATCAGAGAGTGCGCGAAGAACACGGTGATGGCGAGGATGAGGAGAATGAACAAGACATGGACTTCTTGCCCGAGATTGGGGATTGTTAGGGCGAGGGAGAGATCTGCACGAGACGTCCAATTAGTTCAAATATTTGACATACAATAGCGTTAGGGTTTGAGAGCGTACATAGCGCGAGGACGGCTGCAAGCAAAAGGCCAGAAAGAAGAACGGCTTGCTTAAGTGCTCGCGTCCGAGGGTCCCGTTTGCGAGAAGACCGATGACGGTGACCGCTACCACCATGCTTTCGCTTCCATGCTTTTTTGTGCCGCCGCTGCGTACGTTGTTGAACCAGCGCTGTTAAGCTGTGATTATCCTGCTCTCCCTCACCGTCACCTGGGTACGACTCGTTGGGAGTGACGATTCGCGTAAGGTACGCGGGCGCTGGTGGAGTGGGAGCAGCTCTTGACGCGTTCTCCTGAGTCGGTGTCGGCGCCGCGTACAGTTCGCTTGTATGAGAGACGTGATGCCCAGGAGACGCGGAAGCTGGTTCGTTCTCTCTTGGTTGCGGTCGAAAACGATTCGGGAGACTTGGTACAGGAATGCGTAGCTTGGGGGTACCGTGGGATGAAGCTACCGAGGGCGTAATGCTATGGATTGAGGCACGCAAAAGAGAACGAACATTATCCTGAATTGAAGCCATCCGGGATTGTGCGTGCGGTTGCTGAGGAGCATGCTCAGTTGAGGGTAGTTGGGAAGTTGCAGGCATGGTGGTATATTAGCAGGACGAGCACAAGATTTTCCAATGTAACTGCTCAAGGCCACACAGGAATCCTTGCAACACCTCCATCCAATAGTCACACAAACCACGGGATCTTCGACCCTCAACCGCGTGTGTATTGTTTTTCGAATGCCTCGTTCGAGGCGTTGTTTACCTTTGTGCGTTTCAGGCCAAGGACTACCGTAGGTTGCAGGGACGGCCTGGACAGACGACGTCCATAGGGAAGGCGTGAGTGCGTAGACTGTTGTCGTTATGAAATTCACACTACTGGATGAGGGAGTAACGCGGGACAGAGGGGTGATTGGTTGTCGTATTAACTCTGTCTGAACCGAAAAAATGCTAAGAACGAAAGAGACAAGGCAAAGAATCAGCGGAGAAATTTGAACGAGTGAAAGTCCGCGATGTCAAGGGACTTGCGGAATCGTCAAAGTATACGAGCCATGGAAGACTACAGGAGAAGAGGATTATGAAACCATCAAGGGCTCGCAATATGGCCGATGGTCGGTCTTAAGGAAAGACTGTCTACCGTAGCAAAAGGAGAGAGGGAGGGCATGCAAAGTCGCTGGTGTGTCTGGCCATGACTGGTAGCCAATACAGCCTATCTATGCGAGGGTTCCGATATGACGAGATTGGCTTTCACGTCTGAAACACGCGTTGCGGAAGCAGGAGGCCAAGGGGCGTGGGAGGAAGAAGAGAGGTTGAGCGGCACGGAGTTTTCGCGCAGAGCCTCAGGCGCGTATCGTCTCACACCGAATCAAGTCAGATCATCGAATCCCTCCTAAATGCTTCGCTAATTCTCGACTACAACACCGTCGCAGATTTGAGGAGGATCAAATCTACGCTGGTCTGCATATGTTTCTACCACATCTCTCCTAATTTCCCTGTTCCTCCCTGTGTTGCACCAGATGGATGACGTGCAGCCAGCGCCGATGGCGTCTCAGATACTCGCATGTTACACTGTCCGATTCACTACCTATGTCCTCGCTTCATTGAAAATGGCGCAACTTCTCCCTCTCATAATACTGCTACGAATGCTTCGAATCTCGTTGCAGCCGCCTCTGCACCGCCGTGGAAGATGGGGTATCAAACTTGCCTCTTGAAGGCCTCCTGATTCAGGAGAGTCGTGAAAATCACATCAAATGCCTAGCTTAAATCATCCAGCAAGCTCACCAAGCATTATTGTACGATCAGAAGATCCTGAGACAACTGGATGAAATTGTTCAGCAGAGTGAGACCATGCGTAACGAGCTGAAGACTTACGGAGTGGTTCATCACCCGGGCCAAACCGCACGTCGTTGACGGTTCCTTTGTGGCCTGGAAGCTTAGCCAAGAGCTTTCCACTCCCCGCTTCCCAAACAACAGCGGTTCGATCTCCACTGCCTGCCGCGATCCTCTTTCCTTTTGTATCCCAGCTTGCACGTATCAAGTTCTTTTCTAAACCCGCAGGTGCTCCGTCAAAGGTCTTGACATGCCTATCAAGTGGCGCAAATGGTCGAATATCCCATGTTCTGACTGTCGAATCGTGCGAATTAGAGAGGAGAAATTGCGAATCTGGCGAAACTTGAAGAGAAGTGACGGTCTCGGTATGACCAATCATGGAATACGCCACCGCTTTCTTCCGTATATCCCAGACTTTGATGTCGTTGTCGATACTGCCGGAATACAATTCATTTCCCGCTTCTGATATCGCAATTGCAGTAATTGGAAACTCTGTCTCGATATACTCGAGTGCTTGCTTCTGCCTTGGATCCCAGATCTTTGTATATCCATTAGCGGAGAGTTCTCCTCCACGGATGATATACTCACTCCGATGCATCCGTCGTCACTCCCGCTTATTAGAAGCTCCTCGCCGCGCTTGCTTACATCCATACAGTTGATGACTTCCTCATGACCTTCATGTCGCTTTATTCTCGTGCCAGTCTCGAGGTCCCAGCTGGCCAATGTCATATCCGCTGATGCTGAGAAGACAACTCTTGAATCGCGTGACCATTGAAGATCAAGGACTGCCCCCTTGTGCCCACTGAGCGTACCGTAGTTTTCGCAGTCGGCCCATGTTTTCCAGAGCTCTGCATCTTTCTCAGTACGTATACAACGGTAGACTCCTTGAGTTTTACTTACGTATGTTCCTGTCCATGGACCCGGATGCAATGTGCTGGCCCGTAGGGTCAAATCTTGTCGCAAAGACCTCGCCAGAATGACCTGTAATCGGGTCAAAATTCGTCCACGCCTAGAAAGTCGTATTCATATTTTACCGGATAGCTCCATAGTCGAGGCGTGCAGCCCACCCGTTCTCGGCACCTATCCATCCCCAATCGAATCAGCCTGGCACTTCCTTTTCCCCAGCTTTAGCACGGCAGTAATCTCAACCACCAAGGAAACCACGAAGACTTACCGCTTGTATAACAGCGCCATTCTGTGAACTGCCATTGACGGTCGTGATTGCGTTATGTCCTGCAAGGTTCGCGTCGGATTTTTGTCGCTTGACCACTTGCGAAGAACCAAAAGAATTTGACGCTGGTCGCTTTTCGGCCGACATTGTTTGAGGTGCTCTTTCCGGTGAGTTCGAGAAGAGAGATAATATATATCCTGAAACACGAAGATCACGGTCGCGTTCTGGGGCTCGTCCTCGAAGTATTATTTTGAGATTGAAGCTTGTCTCCGCCGCCAAAAACTTATGCAGTCGTTACATAAGCGGACCTTGCGTAGCGCTGCACGGACATCTCTCGAGTTAGTTGATGCGGGACTATGGGATACACGTCAATGCACTCCGATTCTATTCTTTTCTCCCCATTTTGAGAAATATCAAGGTCAAGACTGGAGTGAACAAAGTCTTGGGACTGGCAGTGAGCATTGCCAGCGGCGCATCGGCGCCTTGAGAGAGGGACGATGTCTTCGAATCGAGCAGCACGTATTGGGGAAGAGTAAGCACATGCTACAGATTTGGACGGATAAAGCTAACAGTCGTGAAAAGAGTATGGAAGTACGTATGTTACCGAGTACGGACGCAGACCCACAGCGATTGAATTTCAAACTCCAGGAGTCGAGTAGACAAAGTCAACGCCGAGCTCGTTACTTTAACATATGGAACCATCGTCGCGCAATTGTGCAAAGACTATGACAGTGACTATGTGGAGGTCAATAAGCAGCTTGACAAGATGGGCTACAACATCGGTCTGAGATTGATTGAGGATTATTTGGCCAAGAGCAACACAGGATCATGTGCCAATTTTCGGGAAACAGCAGACATGATTTCGAGAGTGCGTCCCACCAGCAAGACTTTTGCGACATAGCGGGAGAAGAAAACTAATCATCTGCAGGTCGGTTTCAAGATTTTTCTGAACATTACACCTATCATCACCAACTGGACGAGCGACAACAAACAGTTCTCGTTAATATTTGAGGAGAACCCTCTGGCAGATTTCGTGGAACTGCCGGACGACGGTCGAGCGCAAGATGAGCTCTGGTACTCAAATATTCTATGCGGAATCCTGAGAGGTGCACTCGAAATGGTGAGTCGACCCCCAGCTTCCACGGGATTCGCGTCTTGCGAGGAGGCTCATTGGGCGATTGATAACCAATTGCTTCCACAGGTGCACATGCAAGTTGAAGCACACTTCATCAGTGACATGCTGCGCGGAAATGATAGTACAGAGATGAGAATTACTCTGACTAGATATATTGAGGATGAGATGCCACCGGATGATGAGTAACAGATTCAAACGGCAGAGATGGAGGTTCCAATGGAGTCATAGATACCTACCTAGACCTAGAGCCTGCGGATATGGCGTTGTCCAAGCACCAATAATGGTTGCTCATGATTGTTGGAAATAGCCGCGGGCGTATCTTTGAGGGAATTGTCAGCTTTCGCTGTTTGGCTGGCAGGTGGCACGGCCACAACGGCTGCCTCAGCTCATGATCGAGTTGCGGCCTACAGCAACACCATAAAGCGGCAATGCGCGCTGCATACCGGTTTTAGAGAAGATCACCAGAGAGGAAAAGTGCGACGACGACTTGGGCCTGTGTTGATGCATACCTACCTATACCTTACTGCAGGTACCTTAGCATATGGCACTCGGCGTGCGGTGAGCTTCCACCATAGATGCACATCCACCCCGGGACTAAAGTTGGCTTCCACGTGACGAACGCTCGCCATTCCACTTCCATCACAAATCAGCGACTCTAGCGGCCAAGCGGACTTGCACCTACGACCGCTACTACGACGGAGTACTCGTCGCCGTCTGCTCTTCATCTGCACCTGCGCATAATCGATATCCGTCGCTGCCGTTGCTCTTTGCTCCTTGGACTCTCTCCTGTCGCCACGACTGTCTCCAGCCGCCCCCCAGAACCGTGGGTCGGCGAGTGTCGATCGCTTCATATCGCGTCCCGATACCGTCCGCCTGTCGCGAGGAGGTCCCCAGCAGGACGCCGACGGCATTTTGGACCTTCTCGAGTCGCGATCCCTATTTTTATCGACAGCTGCACCTCGACCTGTCGCCGAGCTCTCAAAACAGCTTATCACGATTGCTCCCAACCACCGACCGCGCGGGGCTAGAAGAGCGGTGCGACGCTACACCTATCCTTCAGCTACCGCCGCATCATCAAGAAACCATCCTTGCAGCTCAACACCACCCTTGATCTCTGATTTTGCGACTTGAAGACCTTGTAGTGTCTATCGGAGAGTTGCTCGTACCAGCGCGTGGACCTTTCAGCACGCCACCGAGATCGACAGCTGACCCCCCGAGCTTGGCGGGCAATTGGCAGCAAGACTCGAAGGCAAACGGGCACAAAGTCCAGCCATGGCTCAACAAGTCAACATGGCTAACATGGCTGGCATGGGCTCGGTAGGCGGCCCTGTCGGCGGTCCTGTTGGCGGTTCTGTCAGTGCGCCGAATATGGTGAACAATGGATCAAGCGACCCGGCATACCACTCTCGACAGTTGAACACCTATATCTACGACTATTTTCTCAAGAACGGTCATTTCGACCTCGCTCGAGCGGTGAACAACACCTTGGACACCACCAATCCTGACGTAAAGCGGAGCCCTCGTGTAAATGGAGTAAATGACGCCATGGACGATGATTCAAAGGATAACATACACAAAATTCCCGACGACTTACCGCGCCCTAAACTTCCGCCCACCGGGAATGATAATTCCTTCCTCCTTGATTGGTGGTCTCAATTCTGGGATGTCTTTAGCGCCCAACGAAATCGGATCAAGGGACCTGCACAGGCATATCTACAGCATTCCCATGTAAGCAGCTTCTCGGCTGAGATGACGCGCAATCTAACAAGCCTACAGAGCAAGAATCGGCTTCAGCAGCAACAGCAGCAGAATATGCTCCGACAGATGGACCCGCAGATGATGGGTGCCAATATGGCTTACTCCAAGATGCTGCCTCAAAACGCGGCGATGCAGAACGAGCTTCAAAGAAGAGCTTTTGCCAATCAGCGTAATGGGTATGTCCTGCCGAATCCACGTACTGCGCTGGAACATTTGCAATCTCAAGTGGAAATGTCTAACTAGAACAAAATCCAGAAACCTAAATTTGCAACAATCGCAGAATGTGAGACAGCAGCAGATGCAACAGCAGGCCGGTCAGATGCAGAGAGATGGTTCCACTATGGGCATGGGTCAAGATCGTGCTCAGTCGCCTGGTGGTTCGGTGGAGAATGCTCCTTCACCAAAACGACAACGCTTGGACGGTAATGGTTTTAACGGACCCATGGGTCCTGCAGGTCGAGGCCAACCCCAAGGAATGCAGGGACAGGTATGTTTTGACTTCATTTGGATTTTCTCTTTTGGCCACTGTAGCTGCTAGATAATTTCCTTCTTCGTGGATCGGCCTGACATGGCATAGGGCATTTCGAATGTTCCAGGCATGCAACCTTCGCCGATGAATAGCCAACAAAACCCCGAAATGACTGAGTACTATGCACAAGGACGGATCCCTCCTGGCATGGCTGGTCCAGGCCAAGGCTCAGGCAATCATGCTTTACAAGATTATCAGATGCAGCTAATGCTTCTCGAACAGCAAAATAAGAAACGTCTGTTGATGGCACGTCAAGAGCAAGACACCGGCCATCAGCCGCTCGGTCATGCTCCAGGCCCGGGTGGTCCCGGACAGGGCTTGCAACAGAACTTTCCCCAAGGCATGTCTCCCCAGGCTCGGCCCGGCCCTTCACCAAACCCCAATGATCAAATGAAACGGGGCACTCCAAAGATGGGCCAGTCTCCCTTGCCTGACGGGACGATGCCGCAACAGGGTTCACCTGCGCCAAACTTTGATCCCAATCAGATACCCCAGGGCATACCTCCGCATTTCTATAACGGAATGAAGCCGCAACAAGAGGGAATGCAAATGACTCCCAACGGGCAAATGATGCGACCACCCAGCTCAAACCCGGCTTTCGCTGGTGGTCAAATCAATCAAAATGCATTGGAGCAATTTCGGCAGAGACAGGCAGCAGCGAACATGCAGAATGGCATGAACTATCCCCAGGGCGGTCCACCGAATATGATGCAACAGCCTCAGCCTGCGCAGCAAGGACAGCAACCTCCTGGAATGGGCACACCGCAGCAGCGTAGTGCCATGCCACCTCCACCAGCACCAGCTACGGGAGGCGAGGCGAACCGAACTCAACCGTCATCCCCTGCACAGCCAACGAACCAACCGCCAACGCCATCTCAACCAAACAAGGCCAACCCCAAGAAGAAGAGTGCCGCGAAAGAGAAACAGGTATGTTCCTTGATAGCCTCCTGGAATCCTTTGAGAGGGACTCTGTATCCTAACCCCTGATCTCAGAAACCTGCGAACAAGAAAGCCGGTGGTGCTGCTGGTTCCGTCCCGGCATCCGAACCTCAAGAACCTCCCACCCCTTCCACCCCCATCACGCCCATGCATTCAAGCAGCTTCAACCCTCAGCAAAAGAACGGTGCCGCCCCACCGCAGCAGCCCAACGCCAACGCCGCGCAGCCACCCGCCGCCGCAGCGCCGCCGCAACCCCAGCCCGATGCCAACGCCGGCGCCCAATTCGCCGACCTCGGAAACCCCGAGGTAAGTCTTTTCATTTTCCTTTTTCTCCTTTTCGAACCGTGCATGATTCGACTTGATTTGGCAAATAAAGCGTTCTCTCACTGACTCGTCCTTTCTTTTTTGTTTTTCCAGGTCCCCGGTGTGAACCTCGACTTCACGCCGCTCGGCATGTCGGACGGCGACGTCCTGCAGGACTTCGACTTCGACTCCTTCCTGCAGCCGGATGGCCAGGATGGCGGCGCCTTCAACTTCGATGCGAATGCGTTTAGCTTCGTCGAGGGGCTCGAAGCGGGTACCGGCGAGTAGATTGGTGGCGGATCCCCGTCCCGCCCCACATTTGGGATTGGTGAGCCTTGACTGTGCAGTCTATGGGTTTCGCATTTGTATGATGCCCAGTGATGCAGAGGGGGTTTTTTTTCTTGCGACGCTGATTTGCGGGGCGCGAGAAAAAGAGAAGGGGGCTGGGCTTTTGATGGGATTCGGAATTGGTGGTTAAAGCTTGGAGATATCTGGTTTTGTGGTATCGGAAGCCTCAGGAAGTGGTATTCTGGATTATGGGGATAGTCGAGATAGGTTGGAAATACCAGGGGTGGTTTTGGTTAATCGCAAGGGCGGGGTGCAAGGAATCGGCCATTTTTCCTCCTTTTTTGTCACCACTCGTTCCTGATATACCCTTTTTACTGCCACGTCCACGATTTCTCTTCGTCATCCATCCTCTTTCGTTGAAATGAGGATGATGGAGGCTTGGGGGTGGAAATCTGAGTGCGCATATGGATCTTTTGCTTATGAATCTTCGCTTGATATTCACGCATTTTCCTACTCAATCGTTGCCAGCACTTCCTCTGTCATTATTATGTCTCGGGAGAATCGCCGCCAGTCATCTCGTTGTGGAGTTTGAGAGGAGATCTTGCTCCGATTTTCCTTGGTGTTTATGCAGTCACACGGTAGATAACCCAGGGTCTTATCCTTGGCTAAAAGTGTCTATGGGAACGGCGGCCGAATGTATCTAATCTTTTCTTGAGAATACTATCTCTTGTTTTCCGGGACAATATGCGTTAAAATTGAGCGTAAAAGGTAGACTAGTGAGCTCAAATTCTGGGTTTAACAACTCTACGAGCTGGTGCCAAAAGAGAGGCACCTTCACATTGCAGCTATTCTTTGAAGCTGGGGATGGTGAGCGCTGGAAAATGCCCCAGTCATGGCTTCTCCAAAGAAAGCCAACCGAGGATCCTGTTCATACAAGTGCCAGGTTTTCACTGATGGCGTTTGGCGCAAGGAATGAAGTTCCGGAGGGAGGTGAAGGAAGCAGCGTGGACGAACACAACCTCCCCTTCAGATCGAGACTCCCGAGAGTTGGACATGACACCCTCTGTGCATGTATGCGAGCCTCCACATGGTGGCCAATATGGCAGCTCACCGAGCGCCACAGTCATGTCAATCGTTTAGTCACCAAGCCATTAGTGCTTGCTTCAACCTTCTCCAGCCGTGGTTCTGTGCGTACGTCCGGAGTAGCTCGGGGGTCAGTGGTGTTCGCGCTCGGGGACGCCGTACTGATGGAGGTGTACTTTGGCACCAAAGTCGAAGATCGGCTGGAAAAATAGACGGTGTCATGAGTTGAAGTGCGTAAATAGGCCAGCGGCTACCGCAAAGATAGGTTGCGCCTTTGGGGTTTACAAACGAAAAAAAGAAAATGCTAGTCTGAGGTGATCAATTCTTTACGCAAGCGCTCGAGTATTTGAGCCTAAAATTATCCTATAACCAAATCTGGGATTGAGGCGTTTTTTCCTCTTTGCTTTTTCTGTTAGATTGCTTTGCTAAAGGATATACCTACCAGTAAGAGAATCGTCAGACGCAGGGAATAGAGCAATTGCAGTATCTAGACGGACGACCGGCATGAAAAGAAGAAAATCTACCGGAAAGGAGTGGTTCTCCAGAGGTCGCTGACGTACACGATGCTGACGGCTGAGCATCTACTCTGATAACTGGGGCTTTGCTGTCGATCATCTACTTTTCCGGCCATTCATGGAACTTTAGAGCTGCAGAAGAACATTCCAAGAGGATTAGGCAGCTACGTCCGGCGCCTGAAAAGAAACGCAATAGGGCTTGCAAAATCGAATATCTGATAGGTCTTACTTGCAAGTGGCGCTGACGCCTTTGTTGCGAACATGGTGTTGTTTTCGCTCACCTTCCGGACATGGCACGAATGACGAAAGGTGGTTAATTTTGCTGCAGAGGTGGTGTTTGCAAGTATCAAGACCTACTTTTGAGTACCATGTATGTTCCTGACTCGCAGAAGCGCTGCAAAGAGTTCGGCGTCCCGGAGCACTGTGCAATCCGAGGTTGGCGATATTAGTTTTTCTCGTCTTGAACTTCCAATAGAATCTGAAGTTACCCACGATGATCCTGTCAATATGGAAAGCGCCGATTTATTTGTTGAGTGCGGATTGGTCAGAGGAGGTGGCGCGAGAAGGACATCTGTTTATTTGGAGATTATCAATCTGCTGCATGTCATAGTACTGTCCAGAGTATACTAGAAAGATCAGGCATTCCACTGTGCACGTCTGGTCAGCTTTCTTATTAGATTTCTTTGTAAAAAGACAGCGTTGCGTAGAATTGTTTTCATGCCAAAAGGATACCTTATTGTCAGCAGCGTTGGAGGGAATCTGTTTCATTAGGTTTTATGTAAGCATTTTGAGGGGCTGACGGGGATAAAGTACGAGACGGCATTGTCACAATAGAGGCATCAAATCGTTAAGTAATTTTAGAACATTCTCGAAGGGGCTCAATTTCTGAGGAATCAAAATGGATGGTAGATCTATCATTTCGGCTATAGACTGCGGTTATGCTTAGATTTCGGCAAAATTCCTTCGTGTTTATCTCTGAACCGAAAAACCAGAAATTGACGATGGAATAGTCGCCCGAATCCATGGCGAGTTCGCCAATGTAGAGCAGAGGCCACGGCTATGTGTCTCACCAAGTCAATTCCTGGGAATGGGATTTGGAAAGGTGGCTGGCATGCAGTAGGAGATGAAAGCGGTTAAAGCTTTTGAGGCTGATGACAACATCCGGAGGACGGACCCTGATCTTCTTCAAGGATTTCCCCTTGCACCACAGTTTCATGTTATTTTTATAACCAATCACCAACCTCACATCTCAAAGTAGGCGCGCCAAAATCAGATGCCCACCTGCCGATGGCCACCTCGATCCTGGCCGCTGACTTGAGAACTGTCTTTGCTTCCAGGACACTGTGGCTGGAGAGATACAGGCAGTGAGCAGAGCGGGCTATGCCGGAATTGCCACTGAGGCACAAACAAACCTCATCGACCTGCTGCGCATGAATGAGATTACTTGGACAAGGCGCAAAGAGCCCGTGAATTGGTGGCCTGCAACTGTGCAAAGTCGGCCGCGAATCCGGTTGCGCAGGGTCGCGATCTTGCATGGAGGCTCTCCCTTTTGCCAGAGGCTTGGAAACGAAAAGGCATCCTTCTGGCCAACATTAGCATCTACACGGCCAATAGGATGATAGTTGCGTATGCTCTAACACTATCGGTCTCTCTGGAGGCCTACAAGATTATTTGGTTTTTCGCCCCCAGCGATCTTTCCCCATCCTGAGCCTCAATAACCACCTGGCCGAAAGGTACGCAGGAGCATTAGGCGCCGCACAGGCATCGCGGGCGAATAGGCCGACGGCGGCGCTCCAAAAATACAGTAAACAGGCGCCTCTTGCAGCACAACCGCTCAGCGGGCCGTGTTTCAGGTCTTCGGGGCCCCTCGACGATCTGGGGAATCAAAGGTGGCCGGCCGTTCCCTTGATGCCAGTCGCCATCGATGCAATGGCTTCAGCAGAGGCCAGTCGCTCAGATCCTTCGCACAAGCGCCCGAATCACTCGCCATGTCTGCGCGCCTTTGCTTCATTTCCGTCTGCTCGGAGGATATCCAAAGCATCACCAGCGGTACCGCGACTCTCTCGAAAGTATCTAATTCAGAGCCGCCCTGGCGTTTACTCACAGTAGGCTCGTTTCGAAGGCCCGCCTGTCTGCATTTTGGCTCAAGGGGGCGCTTGCGTACTATCATTGTTTACCATGCACCTGCCGGTGTACGTCCCCACTGCGGCGTAGGCTCCGGCCCTGTTATAAGAATATGTACCGCTTGTTGACGTTGGTCATAATCCTCAATCCGCAGCAAGCAACACATTTCCACTCTTTTACGTCTGGCGTAATCCTTCCTGTTGTCTTCAGTTCCTCTTCCTACCTTCTTGTTATTCAATTTTGCGTATATGCCTATTCTTACCCTCTCGGCTCTCGTGTCCCCAAACGTAAGCCTTTACTGCGACCCCATCTAATTTCTTACTGTATCAATTCCTTTAGACATTCGCTGTCACTTTCTATCTTGGGCCATTTTGCATTTTGCCTTGTCCTACATTATTGCGCAACTTTCCTGTCGAAGCTGTCGAGATACTGCCCATCCGTCCGAGTGTCTTGTTTCATTAAGCCTGTCAACCGACCCACGGTCCTGGACCATGCCGAAGGAGCCCAGGGCTTCCAGTACGACACCATCTTCCCGCAGAGCCCCATCCATCGGTCCCACACCTCGTACCGCATCCACGACGTGGACACCGGAAGAGGATGAGATCCTAATGAGAGAACGGGCTCACGGCTCGAATTGGGGACCAATCTCTGCAAAACATTTTCCCAATAAGACCCCGAATGCCTGTCGAAAACGGCATGAAAGACTCATGGAGCGGAGGAGAGATGAGGATTGGGACGAGTTGAAGCTGGAGAACCTTGCGACTCAGTACATGGAGGTCCGAAGGGAGATGTGGGGGATGCTTGCAAACAGGGTTGGCGAGAAATTTGCCATTGTCGAGCAAAAGGTTCGTCATAATTTCCTATGTTCTACTGACGCATTCTGGCATTTCTACTTTCCTCTTCGCTAGTATGTCTACGCGAACCTCTTCTTCCCTTCTCGCTCACGCGTCCTTCAATATCGGCTGCAGATCATTTCGTCATTTTCACCATCAGGCACTTGAAGATCATTTCTGGTATGTACTGACACCGATGATAGTGCATGGAGAAAGGTGTCAAAAACCTCCAACACCTAGCTCGTTTAGCAGAAAAGCGCCAAAAAGATATTCTCCCCTCACAAATCAACACCGGATTCACTGGCCCTCCACCACCCGTCCCTACCAGTAATCTTCCTTCATCCTCCTCATACCCATCATCCTCATCAACATGTCCTCCCCGCAATTCGCTCGGCTCCTTACCGGATGACTCTGGCATCGAACTCTCAAATGCCGAGATGGACACCGGTGATGAATTCAGCCCCGCCACGACTCGAAGCACTCGCGGTGCGTCTGGATCTTCCATCCCATCTAGCTTCCCTGACTCTCGAAGAGCCTCCAACATGTTTCCGCACCCACCACTCCCATTTGGACTACAGCAGCAGACACCTGGCCAGAGTCCAGAAATCATAGGAAGGAGCAAGGCAGGAAGTGTGGGCTCCGCGTCCGCCATGTGGTCCAGTTTACCGGTACAGAACTCGCAAATGCAGCAACATACGCCTCCTCAGCACGATGCGATGGCGTTGCATCGGGGAAGTCTGCCGAGCATACATACTATGTTATCGCCGCGGCCCGGAGCTCCGGCGTTTCCTCGCCCACAGTGATCGGGGTGCGTTCGCCACTCCCCCGAATCAATTCACTTTCACCTTCCTCTTGGCACCCACGGGTCCAAAGTTTGTATTCTGGGCGGCTTTCTCCTACAACAAGTTTCTTCTCTTCTCTAGGATACCCTCCAATTCTTGATCTTCGATGAACGAATCTCCTTGACTACCGATTATGATGGCCGCTATGGGAGCAGGGACAATGCCTTATGATCTTTTCTTTGCATGATTCTTATCAATCGTTCTGCTTGTCCCATGTACTATTACTGCATTGTAAGGGCGTTTCACTCGCCATTGGATGGCACGGGCGGCAGTTATCATAAAACCTTTCTTGGCATGGCAGTTGGAGCTTTACTTCTGATACCTTAGACCACATTTATGACTGGCGGAATCGTGGCTTCGAAAGTGCATTTCTTTATCGCCTTGGTCGGGTGATGAGGTCGGGAACGAAAATGTTATTTCTGGCTGAGACTGGTGCATTGAGCGCTGTTTACATTGCGAAGTCTTTCACATCCTATCTCCTCAAGCTTCATTGTATCAATAATCAGTAGAGACGTTCACGTGCTTCCCATCTCTTGCCTGTAGCCCTAATCATTCAATCATCGAGTCATGAAAAGGGGCGCCACGGCCTCAAATTGTAACCATACAACATGACGCCAGGATTTGCTCAATCTGCTGAACCCCAAAAAGAGCAACATCAAGCGAGTGTGCCCCCCTCCACTGCGCCAGAAACCCACAACATCCCAGACGCCCCTCTCCACACCAAAAACGCAATCATTTCAATCCACCTCCACACGAACCCAGATTCTTCACTTTACCCCTCCAACCCCTCCTCTTCCCCCCTCCGACAAATCTCCACCACCCTCTCCATCCTCGCCTCCACCCTCCTTCGCCGCTCTCGTTCCCGCTCCAGCTCCTCCTGCAGCCCGCGCACATTCCGCGTCTGCGCCCCGAGCAGCGCCCGCAGCCGCGCCACCTCCGTCTCCAGCAGCGCCACGTCTGCGACCGTGACCCCCGCCGCGGGCACCGTGAAGCTCTCCGGGAGTAGGTCCGCGTTGCCGTAGATGTCGGTAGTGGTGGTGCCGATGCGGGAGTGTGAGGGAGAGTGAGGGGTGTTGGTGGAGGAAGTGGTGGAGGAGGAGGAGGAAGAGGTATTGTAGGGGCGCAACGAGTGCGCCAGGGGCGCGAGGGTCGAGGTGCGGAGGATGTGTGGGGGTGGGTAGGCGGGTGGTGGGGGGGAGAGGGAGGAGGGGATCGAGGGGGTGGGGTAGGTGAAGATGAGGGCGCGGATTTCGATGGATTGCCGGGGCGGAGCGTGAGTGGGTGGGGAGGGGAGGTCGAAGGCGGTGTGGAGGCAGTCTGGATGAGAAGGTGTGTTAGTGTTTGGGATCTGGAAGGAAAGGGGTTTTGGGCGTGCTTACGGCGGGCATTGATACGTTTGTCTGAGTCGTAGTTCTTGAAGATGATGACGTCTTCCTCGTCTTGTTCGCTCATGTAGTACCATCTATAGCCCTGTCGGTATTTGACGACTCCCATCGTGTCCCAGAATCGCCCGTCATCTCTCCTCATCCGATCACATTCAATCACATCTCCGTCCCTCAAGGTGGTGCCATCGGCAATTGCGAGTCCACAATCGTAGACGGGGTGTTTGATCGGACGCCAGATGTTGATGATTCGACTCCTTCCTCTCAACAGAAAGTCTGCCTTGAGTTCGGTCAGAGATCGGATTTTGGTAATGATGGAGCTTTCCGTCTGGTCGACGTGGACCTGTCGCGCAAAGGGATTGTAGTGCATGCCATCTCCAGCTTTGGTCCCCGAAGATTCCCCATGCCGCATGCGTGCGTCGAAAAGGACAACCTCGTCCACACCCTCTACCTCCTTTCTCAATAAATCCTCCATTTGAGGTATATATTCTGTTGCCACAGCATCTTGACTGGCCCAATTGTCAAACTCGGTGGGCGCCTTGACGTATTTGAAGCCATTGTCGTCGAGTTTGAACGTTCCAGGGAGGATACCCCGGATATCGTGCAAAGTTTCAGGAGGACCGGAGACAAGGTGGACTGTAGATCGATGATCGTTTTCAAAGCCAGGGACGTACTGAAGAGGTTTGGTCGTCTTGTAGAGAGGAAGATCGGCGAGATAGTCGAGCTGAACTTGAATATCTTTGGCAGGTTTGGGAAGTGTGGTCAACGCAGGCATAATGGAAACCTTGGCTGGCGGTCAAGTCTCTAGGTATGATCCGTCGACAATTACAGATAGAATGATAATTGAGGTGGAGAGAGATAGCAAAGTCATTCAACCTACAGAACAGCAGCTAGGTAGGTAAGTAGCCAAGGCTTTTACTTCCTCGTGGTGGCAAACGCGAGTTTTGTGTTCAGTCAGGGTTTGCTGGGCTCCTGCCTCGCACTTTCATTCCACGATCACGATGAATTCAGCGCCCCATTCTTGATTTTGTGGGCAACACCCGTCAATAAGCGCGAGCTGGTCAGATGGATCCGATGCCGCCCAGTGACCGTACAGCTGCAGGCCTGGGACGAATGAGATCGAGACGCGCATGCGATCGGGCATCCTTCACAGGTACCTAGGTATGCGGCTTCTTGAATGCACGTATCGGAAAATTGATGCAGTCCAGTTGCTCTTGTGGTCCTCAAGCGGTGGAAGGATCGCGCGGCATCCACACCGTCACACCCCACGTCTGCGATTGGACACGGCGGGTTTGCTAGAACTTGCTGGACCCATACAAATGGCACAAGAAGATTGACAGGAGAATGGCAATCAGTTCGGAGTGCATCTCGAGGAATGGATGAAATCGTCATATATATCCTCGGCAATTGAATTTTCATCCTGTTTGGCCATGATGTACAAATATGCTTTGCTGATGTCCTTCGTTGATCACTACTGAATCATCGGATGTTACAAGCAGCGACCAAGGCGAATACACATCAATCAGCAATTTCGATTTCCTTCTCGTCCCCAACGACGTGGACAATGACGACGGTCTCTCACCAGCTCTCAATCCTCGTACCGTCAATGCTGGCAAAATTAAATTCCAGCGCCAAGTCCGCCATATAAACTGCGTCTACAGGACCCAGGCTATACTCAAACCAGAAGCCGACATACGTCGCTAGATCCTGTGAGCACATGTAATGCATCCTGTCATACAACGAAAACAGTAAGTCTCTCTGAGAATCTGGTTCCATCTCGATCCTGGGATCGATCCCGGAATGGATCCCGATGCCTGTCCGTTCGAGCGACCATGCGAACCTCCCGTGAAACAAGTACAGTGAGTCTGTGACGATGACAACCTCTCTCAACCCGGGAAAGGTTTCATGTAAAAGGTGTTCCGCAAGGTCAACGGCTCGGGCAAGCCCTTCTGTCTCTGCACGACTTTTCGTTTGAGACAAACCAGCGCCAAGGCAAGCCAATTGGTTGTATTTAGAGTACCGTCCGCAATAGACAGCACAAGCAGCTCGAGCCCAACGAGTCCACTGGTGTTGACATGCACCATGAATTTGTATGACCAGGCTGGTCGCGGGGAGATATGGTTCTCGGCACCTTAGTTGATTGACTTTCAATTCGGCGTTATACTGGACAAGGTCCTTGGGCTCTGAATTGGCGGCGTCGCTGCGAAGAAAATAACTGGTTGGATCGAACTCACGGATCAGGGATTTAAATAAAAGACTCATCGTGATTTGCTATGGTACTGGATGGAGAGAAGTATAGTCGGTGAAAGAATGAACGCTCTGTAAGTGAGATGATACCAAAAGCCTTCGAAGGTTGCTCGCGGCGTAAGAGATATGGGGGAGACAGAAACCTAATTGGCGTGACGACTAAACTGTTGACAGATAAGAAGGGAAGTCGCATACCACAATAGTAAAATCGGACAGAGTCCTCCATCGCTACTCGCTTTGTCGACAGATTAAATTAGCTATTTCTGGCTCAGATGCCCGGCACCGACCCTAAGCTGCCCATACATTGGATGGGGTCCTGCTTGTTTACAGACATATTATCACCTATTGACCCTCGACCGCGCTTCTTAATATCAGTGCCCTTTCCTTACCATGTTCTTCCTTCCTCTTTCAAGTCATGCTTTATTCCCGCATCTCTCGAGGCTTGTCCCTGCATCACCTCTTCACTTCCTAACAGGGTGTCAAAGAAGGCACACTTTCACCTTCATACTGCATCTGCACTCGCTCTTTAGATGTAAAATCTCATTCGTACTCTATGCATTAAACATGCAGAGCGAAGCGCTTGCAATGCGACTCTCGAGCTGTCGGAGTTCGTATCGAATACGAGAAGTTGCGAGGAGCCATCGCGATGTCAAGAGTCTCGTTCAGACCTGTCGTACATGATCCAATGCCAGCGGTACCAAGTAATGCTGTTCGTAAATGCTTCGCCCATCAGCTGGCCGAAGCACTGAGACGCCACGTAGGGGATAGAAGGGAACGCGGGAGCAGGATTTCAGGGCAACAAGGTTGGCAAATGGAAGTAGAAAAAGGCATTTGGTGAAATGATCGGATTACTACTCGGACCGATTTCAGGCGTTTCTATGTTCGGATGTCGCTAGCATAGTAATGAACCCGAGCCTTCGTCGTTTGTATCCGTGTTTGTGTCGAGTCGGCTACGACGTATGGAAATATCATGAACAACGGGCGACAAGTGGAAAGCAACGAAAAATGGCTGCCGAGAACTCGTTTGTCCTACCGCCTAAGCTCGTGGATCATTTCTGCCCATTTTTGTTACCCATCTTCTCAGAGTTTGCGCAGCTTCTCCAAATAGCCTTTGGCGTCTCGTAAGGATACTTGGCAGAGAGCTGGATTGACTGTCCCGCGGTCGATGCCATATGTAGCAACGCTCCTACCCATTCTTAGATTGAGTTGTCGGGAAAACATGCGGAGAAAAATGTGGTGAGCTACTCGGGAAATAGGTGAGCCAGAATCTGGCCAGGAAACCATTGCATCTGGCTACAGGACATTTCTGTAAAGTATATCTCGTTATGTGCAATGGCGTTAGGTCTGCACAAATAGAAAAGTAGCTTGTCTTCGTGGTAATGGCTGATAAATTGGTACAAAGACAAGGAAATAGATAGAATGAACCTTGCTGGATACTCAATAGACCGTAAGCGGAGATCGTGTGAGAGGGAGGATCCCTGAGATTGTAAGGGCCGTGTCTCATCTCAGAGCGGCTCGTGAAAATATAACAGCATGGAATGAATAATGCAAACCACTCGATGACCATCAAAGTAAACGCAAAGCCCAACGATAACATTCAGATTGACTCGAGACTTGAGAAGGAATGACACTCCTTACACCTAGCTCCAAATTTGCTTTTGGTCGCACTCGTAGACAGGTCATTGGTTTACTGTTACTTACGAAATCCTCGATCGGTATTCTAACCTAGACGTGGCGAATAGACTTTCGCTCGGCGTTCCACTTACAGGAAAGGTAATTAATGCGAGGAGAATATAAGACCTAAGGAGGCGTGAAGATGGCACTGGCCGTGCTGAAGAATCTGTTGAGAAGCAGATTGCATCTTAGGATGCGTCGTGATACGAGATGTGAGAGGGAAGCTAGTCGACGTATGTGGAAATATCGCCGGTTCTTGCGTCCCGTCTGCCGCCGCCATCTTTTGTATCCGTCCCGCTTGATCCCACGTCTTCCTCCTGAGCTTGTAACGAGTAAGATTAGGTAGTGTCTGCTTAAGGATCCAGACTCTTCTCATGATCGAGCTGGATTCTTGAGCCACCTGAGTGTCAAGTTTCGGGGCGCGGCGTGGAACACTTCCGAGCTCTGCACGGTGCACAATGCTTCCGCTTATTCCCATCTGAATGAAGACTGAAATTACTTGCGTGGCTGGTATTCGATCTATATCATGTTACAAGACTAGAGTGCCTATGGTTCGCCTTCAAACTTGATTTTGTTCATATTTCTTTCAAATTTCTCGGTATACTTAATTTTCGATCCAAACTCTCAAGATCAATGTGCAGTGTCGTAAACATTTCGTGTATCAACTGATAGGCTCAGACATATGAGAAATAGGTTCAAAAATTGGGATTCGGATTCGTCAGATTTAAAAGTCCGACGGGGTCCGGCAACCCTAATGAGTGAATTTGGTTTTGGGGCGAGAGGGTTAGACTAATTACGTAGGCGCGACAGCCGGGATCCGGATTTATTGTAGGTATGTAGTTCTACTCCCGCCGTCCCTATCTCTTAACATCGCATAACAAAATATACGTTGTGTTTCCAGCTGGGTCCACTACACGCCGCGCGCCACCAACTTTTAGAGCCGGCGATCGTGCCTATGCTATTGGCAACGTTCGCTATAAGGCTTGCGGAGGACTCGTAAGCCGCATTCCTTGTGGCTATTTCCCGATAGCCTTCACGCTACTGTATGCGATTTATTCTAGCAATGAGTGCTCGGCGAACAACACCAAGCTGTAGATGATTGTCACTGACTCAGCAATTTCCGACGCTCCCGATGAATCAAGACCGCGACGCACAACGGCGCTGCTGTGCTTTTCGGAACTTCTATTTTCAAAGCCTTTTCCGTCTGTCAGACTTTTGACCGAGCCACAACCTAAAGAATCATGTTGAGGGAAGTTTACTCGACCCTTTACAATTCAGGACAGGGTACAAAATCTTGTTATTGGCTGTTGTCGATGAGATCGGGGAATATAAGCCAAGCACTGCTCTCGCTGTTTCCAGGTCAATCTATTTCGTCTATCGACTTCGTACTTCCGCAGCCTATCTTTTCACAACATTGTTTTCTCTCTTCAATTTTCTGTGAAGTGAAAGTCCCGGTTTGGTTGGTCTTTAAACTGCTTCATTATCGATCTTTGAGGATTCCTCAAAAATTACTTCTCTACTCTTGTAACAATGGCCATCGATCCCTCCAAAGTACCACTGCAGACAAATCATGCCGTGCCGTCCAATCTGGTTGACCCACCGACTCTAGCTCCGGCAATGATAGGGACTGGCGTTGCCATGGCAGTGGTTGCTAGTGGTGTTGTAGTCGCTCGATTGATTGCCAATTTCAATCTAGTTGGAAAGCTTCGATGGGACGACTGTATGCTAGCCGATTCGATACTGCATCATTTACGCGGAGCTAATCATCGAATGGTGCAGACCTTTGCATTCTAGCCCTTCTCCTGACGATTGTTTTTACAGCGCTGAGCGTAAGCTGTACGTTTCAGTCGTACCTCCTCGACCATCAGACGGGAGCCCTTTAGAACAGCACTAAGGAGCAGTCTAGTACCTCGCATCGCAAGACATGAATGGGATATACCTATAACCTTTTTTGATCCTCCATTCTCGCAGGTAACGCGAACTGCACCTTTCCTAAAACCTTTCCTAGCATCGACGGCTGCGGTTGCAGATCGCCAAGTAGAGACTCAAGATACTGAGAAGAATTCTCAGTAATCAAGGTGACTCAACTTGGCAGGTCGACAATGCTCGGTCTAGTTACATTGGGAAACCTTCTTGAACATGACCTCTCAGCTACTTGCTATCGGTCGCTGGATGCTCCTGCTTTTGGAACAATTACTGATAAGCGATCATTAGTTCCTATACGCATCCGCCGTGGTGTACGTTCCGTCAGTATTCGCTGCCAGAGCTGCCATATTAACACTTTATTTCCGGATATTCTCTCCGAAAAAGACCATACGGGTGCTCATACAGATTATATTGATAACATTACTCCTCGTTTGCATCGCCAGTTTCGCGGTCTTGACTGCATACTGTACTCCAAAGATTGGAGGTGCATGGGATTTATCGCTTGTACATCGTTGCAATCCGGCAAGCAGCATCAGCGCGATCGTGCTATCTGTAGTAGGTGTGGTGTCAGATATCTGTATCTTGGTGCTCCCTCTGCCGGTCATTTACAAGCTCGATCTTCGCTTCAAAACGAAGGCAGGAGTCTTTGCTGTTTTCTTGTCCGGGATTCTGTAAGAATCCCTCTTATCATGTCAGTATGCTTTTATGTGTCACCTCGCTAATGAGCTCAGTGCATTATGTGCCTCTTGTCTGGGGTTGTACTACAGGGCCCTGAATTGGACGGGGACGGACCGGACATGGACTTCCGCGAAGTTTGTGCTCTGCGCGTACGCTATTGAACAATCCACAAACCATGGAACCGATTCCATAGCAGCGCTAACACTCACTAGTCTGGTGGAGAACAACATCGTCATCATCGTGAGCTGCATCCCAGCCATTACACCATCCTGCAAGGCAATGGTCGTTAAATTGGTCGCGTTTCTTACCACGCCCTCGCGGAAAACTGCGTCGCATCCTCCAAGGCGGCCAGTAGATGGTCTGGGCCATCATCGAATAACTAGGCTCACTGCTATGCCTAGTAAGAAGTTTTCTGGCCTCGAGTCGCGGGCTCGTCTCCGGACTGACGAATACCTTGAGCTTTCAGGTGCTCAATTGAAAGCACCCTCTATTTCTGTTGGCGGGGACGATGTTGATGCCAAAGATGGAGCGAATCACATTGCAAAATTTGTGCGCGTAGATTCGACCGCAGAATCGCGCGTATAATATGCTGGCAAGGGTTGCCAAGTTGATGGGACACTTGATTCTCGGCTTTTTCAAAGTAAGGGAGCGACGCATAAAGGGTGTCGAAAACTTCGCCCTACAGAATACCTGAAGCAGAGATGGCGAACGAACAGTGTTTATTAGGAATTTGGCGGCACAGGGCAACCATATTAGGACAGCTTCCCTCGCGGCCTCGCGTAAACGTAGTAGGCTATGAATACACCTGAGTGTAGACAGCTGCCATAAATATAAAAAATGCAAGGCTCTTTTGTATTAGACTCTTTATTAACAAGCAGCCTCTAATCAGAATGTTGTGTCGCTAGACGAGCATTTCCTACTTACAAGACTCTCCGTACCATAACTTCCAAAACATTATTATGCCGGGGGGTCTCCATCATCAAACAATATACGGTGCAGGCGCTTCAATTTGGAAGATATATTTCCAGTACCTTCTCAAGGTTTGACAAATTCCCACAATTTTACTTTCTCTACTCCGTACTTACTTTGTTTGATTAAGCTCGGTAGATGCACGGCCGAAAACCCTGAAGCGTGCTACCCTGGACCTTGCACAATCCTTCTCCCTTTTCAGCCCAATAACCAAAGTTAATTGTCATCAACACAATTTCATGACTTGGGCGTTTTTGATCAATGTACGGAGTATATGGCGACAAGAAGACTTGGGTACAATTTTTTTCTTGCAGCTTCCATGCATCAGATTCAATCATTCTGCGGATGGTTTTGCAAAATATAGATCCATACAACCCAAGCCCGATAATCAAAAGACTGCGAAATGGTTTCCCATCACGAGGGCCCGGCCAATTTATTGGATCGCTTGAGTGCCTGGTATTACGTTCGGTGATGTTGGGAAATGCACAGCATACCTGGGAAACCTCGTCAAAGGTTACTCGACCATTACGATGACTAGGGACAGCTGGTGACCTCAAAGCTAGCATATGAGGCTTTCGCGTCATCAGCATTTAGACTGTGGGTTTGTCATCAATCTCGCATTTTCTTGCTTATCACTACCTATGCGAGTGATGAATGACCCGTTGGTGACGTCTCGGTTCCAAGTTTGTGATCTTCGACTTAGACTGAAACGGGCTAGTACCACAGCATTCTATTAGAGACTAGGCAGTCTGCGGCAGTGCGTAACTGCGGGGAGTGCGGTTCCCATCAGCACCCTGTATCCCGCCCGCATTGCATGCCTCGAGGCTGGCTAACGGCATTTTGAAGCTTGTGAATGCTTGAAGCTCAATGGTTTCCAAGGATAAACTTCTCAGTAAGTGAACTTGCCAGGTTCCGTACGCCTCGAAAATAGTTCATCCAATATTTGGAACGAATCAGTTGCCTGGGTATCCAGGCCACGGCGTTGGAGCCCAGGACCCAGCGCCAGGGACAACGAAATCTTAGCTGGAACCTTGAATTTCTCAGCATGTCAGCCTCTGTCATTGCGATGTCTGCACCTCCGCGTGCGTTTGTGCAGTGGCACGCGGGAGATATTCCAGGTCAATGCCGTAGCCCTCATTGTCCTCACGTCATGCCGGTCTTTCTCGTGGTGCTATGCGGTTAGCCAAATTCTCTAGCTGCTGGGCCCCCAGATATTAGCCGCTTACCCGTTGCATCGGTCTCCTGCGATCTGCACCGTTAAACCCGCCCTGTGATGTTCCTGAAAAGAAATAAAGATGGCTTACATTCCGTTCCGGATCTGCAAGGTCCTGCAGAGCCCTTTTCGAGAACCAGAAGGTCCCCACGAAATTTTGGATTCGGCTTCTAGAGCTTGCCAAAGCCCTAGTTGTACAAAATGCGTGGCCATTGCTTGACCGCGGCAGCTTTTTTGTCATTGGGAGTTCTTGTTTTTGGAAAGGCTAATGGGTCGGTTGTGGATCTTGGATATGCTAAATATGGAGGGTGAGTGCGTCTATTTGACAATTGAGATGGGGCTGCGCTAAAGGAATTTGCAGGGGAACTAATTATGGGTAAGAGAATATTATTTGCAGTATTGGATCGCCAGCTTATCGTTGATATAGTGTGGACTATTGGTTTGGCATTCGTTACGCTCAAGCCCCAGTCGGAGATCTTCGGTGGAGGGCGCCACAGAACATTGAAGCAAAGAACAATTATTCCAGTACCCAGGTAATAGATGCTTCGCAAGTGGGCCCGGAATGCGTTCAGGGTACACCCGCATGGTCGTATCTCAATGGCACATATCCCGGGCCACCTGCTGGAAGCGAGGATTGTCTTCTCCTGGACGTACTGAGACCTGCCAATCCAGTTTCATCGTCTCTACCAGTAGTGGCTTTCATTCACGGCGGAGGTACGAGGTTTTCACAGCCTCAAAGAGAAGAAACTGAGTTGCTAACAGTGCAACAGGTTATGATATAGGTTCTTCAGAAATCTATCCCGGCTTCGCAGAGGTCAACCAATCCAATGGTAATTTGATCTGGGTATCGCTCCAGTATCGCCTTAGCGCATACGGTTTTCTGAGTTCGGAGGAGATTCGTGAGAATGGAAATGCCAATGCCGGGCTTTTGGATCAAAGAGCTGCACTCGAATGGATCCAGCGACACATTGCTGCCTTTGGCGGTGATCCAGACCAGGTGACGATCTGGGGCAACAGTGCTGGTGGAGGCTCTGTGATGAACCAGATGATTCTATATGGTGGTGTATCTAACCCGCCATTCAGAGCTGTTGTCGCAGGTAAGAGACGCCGTAGCAATTTCCATCGAATAGGAAGTTGGAACGGGTAGCTAACCGGCCCCAGAGTATCCATGGTGGCAGCCGTACCATAATAATTCTATACTCGAAGATCAGTACCGTGAACTTCTTGCGGCGTCGGGATGCGACGACTTAGGCTGTCTCCGGGGGCTCCCCGACACAGTCCTGAGGAATGCGACTCAGGCGACCTACAGTGCGGCCTACGTTCCTGAGAGTATTTCGTCGATTTATGGCTACGGTGACTTTTACTACGGTCCCTCCGTCGATGGTGAAGTTGTCCAAGACCTGCCCTCCAACGAATTCAAGCAAGGCCATTTCACCAACGTCCCGCTACTCGTTGATCACGATGGCTATGAGGGCACCTACTTTAGCAATGCCTCTGAGACAGGTGTCGCCGATGAGACTGCAGACCTCAATGCCGTCTTTCCGACCGCCACCGAAGAGTTCTTTATTCGTCTCTACCAACTCTATCCAGCTTCAGACTTTAATTCTACCTTTTTCCAGCGGCAGAGCATCTTCGGCGATTTCATCATCTCCTGTCCAACCTACTATATGGCCACCGCTGTGTCTGGTGTTGGGCAACCCGTCTACAAGCTTCTCTTCGACGCCGGAACTGAGCAGCACGCCGCCACGCAAGCTTTCCTTCTCGATTACCCTCCAGCAAACGGGAACAATGCTACGCTGGGAAAGATAATGCGAGATTATTTCATCAGCTTCGCGACGAGCTTGGACCCAAATGCCGTAAGCTATTCGGGAACGGCGAAGCCGAATTGGCCGTTGTATGCGCCTTCGACAAGCGCAGCAAGCAATGCGACGACGAGTATGTTTAGCATCTTGGATGTGAACTACACGATGATTGGAACGACGATAGATTTTGATGTAGATGCGCAGTGTGACTTCTTCCACGGGCAGAGCTATGTTGTTAGAAACTAGTGAATCGGATTGGGCGGAATCAACTGAATAAGCTGTAAATAATTAATTTTAATATCAGATCTCTTCGACCTCAAATCGCTCAGGGGCGCTTTGCTACTTTTGCACAAGGCAAATAGGAGGAATTCCGAGCGAGAAATGCCCGATACACTAGCTAGCCTAGGCGTAGGACTGCGAGGGGTATTCTCGAGTCGGCCGAATCCTCATGAAGATACTCTCCAGCTTGAGGATAAATGTCCAGCTACTTACTACTGATACGGCTCTGGCCTGATTCCCACTGCCAACTCAACAGGGGCAGTATTGGCTATTGAAGGAAGAGACCTTAATCGACCTTGGGGATTTCCGGTGGATTTACTGTAGCTCATACGCCTACCTCGATTATACTTACTGGCTAGACAGCTGCAACTCCAATAAAGGCACCTTCACTGTTTCCAAGATGGAGTCTTCGATTGGCATCGGTGCCACGGGGGAGGCTCCGTCAATCAACTCAAATGTAGAATAACAGCCGAAAATTCCTTGGATGCGTCAACAATAGATATTCCATGGAAAATAAATTTGAAGTATCTATCAGCGACTGGATTTTCAGCTACAGGTCATTTTTGAGACACATTTATTCCTTCACTTCGACTGCCGGCTTGGTAGCAAACATGCCAATGGCGAAACGATGGCCATTGGAATTTACCCTGGGTATCTGGCGCTACATAACGTCTCCCTCTAATCAAATTTTACCTAAAACCTCTTAATACTCCTGTTCTATTTGTGCGAAGCTTCACGACTGTGAGCCCTGTATACCAAAGTTATTCGTTTTTCACCTTTTGACCAGTCACTTTTATAAAAATTTGTGGCACAAAGACTGCACTACAACTGCGAATGCTAATGTGGCGCAAGTCCTAACTCCCTTATCTGCCGAAAGAATTCGGGTCTTTATACCAGTCATCAACTTCGAAGTTGTGGTGTTGAAATCCTTGTCACGTCTGAAGTCGAAGGAGCGCTGTATGCTAGGGTAAGGAAGTGTAATGAGTGAGCGCATCAGCGCTACCGAGGGCTCATAACTGTCAGACTGCGCCACATTAGCGTTGGCTGTTGTGGTGTAGTCTGACAGCGCAAACCTTCTAGTCCTGAGACTTCGCACGAACAGAACAGGGGGCACCTTAAGATGCTTGACCAATCAACGGAAGCGCTGGACTTGGCGACGTCCCTTGCGCCTCGCCACACCTCAGAGACTGCAGCCAGGCAGCAACCACCATCAGTCAAATAAGGTACGCAAGTACTTCTCTGCAAGGCTGAGCTCTCCTACGTCGCTTTCGGACCTCGACAGCGGACACTGCCCGCTGAAACGGACCACTACAATGACACCTGATAATGGATCCGTTTACAGCTTTGAGCGTCACTTCCGCCGTCCTTCAAATCGTCGATTTTGGTTCGAAATTGCTTAAAGAAGCCTATGAGATATACCAATCGAAAGATGGGTCTACGGCATCCCGCGCCGATCTCAGAGATCAGACGAAGCGTTTGCGCGATCTTTGCGAGTCTCAGCGAACAAGGCCGCTGACCTCCCACGGCTTATCTCCACAGGAGCGGAAGCTCTGCGAGCTTTGCCAAGAGTGCGAGTCTGATGCACATGAGCTTCTTACACTTGTGAACGATATCGTAGCACAAAAGCCGAAAAGCGTTTTGGGAAGCATCTCGGGATCTTTGAAGGGAGTCAAAAACCACAAGAAGATTCTGTCCCTTCGTGCCAAATTAGATGAACTCAATAGGCTTTTAAATCTGCAGTTACTTGTTGGACTCAGGTGAGTTAAGCTTATTTTTTTGAGCCCCTAAAAGAGTGAAATGAGAAATATTTGCGGTGGTGTGGTGCTCTTTAACCAAGACGCGCGGATGACCGAACGAGTTGAACAAAGCTCGGAACGGCCCTCGATTAAAGATATGGCTCGGAGCCTAGCATTTCAAGTCAACTGGAAGTGTTAGCAAAGGCCATTCATCGCCAACTTATGAATGCGGACTTGGGGGTACTGATTTCGTTCTTCGGCTGTGCACTATGTATTAGACGCTCTGTTTGGGCACTCCCTATACTATGTTGTTGATATGTTTAGATATAAGCTTGTGGCTACACCCGGGACCCGTACTCACGTCCTATCTAATAGGGTGAATCAGGTCGGTGGGTGAAGCATGTTGTTATTAGGTGCTAGGCTACGTGGCTAGATATCTACCTATAGGTGGTGAACACGTGACCAAATTACCCCTATCCACGGTGAGGGTAGATAATCCAAATAATCCACCACACTATTGATCGACATTCCTAGCCAATAAGAAGCCTAGGAAGTGGCTAATCCAACAAAGCTATTATTGAGAATTTGAGACAGATCTCGAGCTATGTACAATTGTCATTATAATGGTTAAATTGGAGATGGAGAGGACCCTAATCGTTATTTGCTAACTGCCGCATGCACAGTGGGAGTGCACAGCCGAAAAACGGAATGATTGTACTTGAAAATAAAGGTATTCCAGATCCCCGCCTGTCTTTCTTCGTAATGGTGTGAAGTATAAATTGCCACCTTCACGGGTAAGGCTTTGAATGAAACAGGCAAGAGCTAATGTTTGCTGCCACACCTTTCAATTTGCCTGCATCTGCGTGGTCACTGGTTAGGGGTGATATGCTCATCGCAAGAATATCACAAATACCCACAACTTAGAAGACACCAGCAACATGTCAAACTCTAAAATTCTAAATTTAGAAGCTACGTATTGAGAATCTATAAACATCTCTGAGTCTTTTTATAATTCTGTAAAGAAAACACTTTGATGCTCAAACTTGTCTTAAATTTACGAATTAAGACAGTTGTGCCCGCGCAAGTCAGGCAAGCTTGACCCATGACATTTACCTGGGAGACCTGACTGCTGTTTGCTCTCCACTTCTCTTCTATGCCAGATCCACGCCAAAGGTGTTCCTAGTCGACCTTGTCCCTAATGACGACGATCTGATCCGAAGGCTTTTCTTGCCAGCTCTGCGAAAACGGTGACAAACCACGGGGGTCCTATCTGATGCCGCATTCTCACTCAAAGGGGATGACTTGAGGTTGAAATCCTCGCCCCAAGCGTTAAATTCTGATTTCATTCTCTCCCCGTCTTAAAAAGATTCCTTGTTCTGAAAATTTTCCTCATAATGTTTGCAACACGTTTCACTTGACATCATGAAATGGATAAGGGAATCGAAGCATCCAGAGCAGGCGTCAGAGTCGTCGCACATGCGGCGAAGCGCTACCTCGAAACGATGACGCTTGGCGATGTGCTTTTGGGCGTCGTCCTGAGGGCATTCGTGCAATCCTTGGTCGTGTTCCAAGCCCGTATCTTGGCTGGAGGATTTTTGCCTGGCCATGGCACGCCGTTCGGCGGTCCGGAAGACAGAAAGCCGACCTCGGAGCCACATGCGGCGTCTCTGTCTGGCCATGTCGTCGTGAAGTGCGGGAGGTTGGGTCCAAAAATCATCGTCGTCGGTATTCGCATTGGATTGCCAATAGCAAATGTCTTTTTGGTTGGAGTCCTTTCCATCATAATCCGCTTCTTGGACATTCCATTCTCGTCCGTCTTCTTGCTCCGCGCCGTCTTCATTTTCCCCATCTCCGCGGTCTTCGCCACCCTCACCGTCTTCACCGTCTTCACCATCTTCACCATCTTCGTCGTCTTCACCGTCTTCACCATCTTCATCATCTTCGTCGTCTTCGTCGTCTTCACCATCTTCGTCGTCTTCGTCGTCTCCATCGTCTTCACCATCTTCGTCGTCTCCGTCGTCTTCATCGTCTTCATCGTCTTCGGCGCTGTCGTCGTTGTCGTCATCGGAACTATCATTATTGACTTCGTCTTTGTTTTCGTCTCCCTCGTCTTCGTCTTTGCTGCTTTCGCATTCTGATTTATCTCCTCCTTCATCTTGATTTGGATCTCCCGGATTGTGCTCAGACTGTGGTTGGTAGTTTCCTGCATTTTCATCGCCATTTTTAATGACACGAATTTTGCCGGTTTGCTCAGGAGCCCAATTGCGTTCATCAAACCTTTTACTTTCGCCTGTGACTTGTCTATCACTGTGGCCGCACTCTTCTGGGTGAGGGAATGTGTCCATAATCATGTCCATGTAGCATCGGTTCATACTCCGATATGCTGGATTGCGAAACCTTTGCCATGGTTCCATGGAGGCTGCCTCGTTGATCGAGCGTAGCAAAGATGGACCCAAGAGAGCCGCACTCTCTTCAAAGTCGAGAGAATCGAGATCTAGAGCCATGCCTTGCCGTATGCGGAATCTGAACTTTGGGTTGAAGATGATGGGTAGCGAGCCTAATTGGTACTGATTTGTTCGTTACGTTGGGGACGTGCAAAAATGTTAGGCTGTTGATTTTGATGGAGCTAGTAACTCCAATATTATGACAAAATCAGAGAGAGTAGAAGTTGGTATGCGATTTTTCGTTGATGTTGTCCGCTAATATGAGATAGAATTTGATGAGATTCCTCAAAATAATTTTATATGACTCTGGGATCAAATTAGTTGACGACAGTAGTAGATAGTTGAGAAGGCTCGAATGGGAAGATATAGTCATGGAAGAGCACCCGCGTGGTCAGGCAAAACATGAACAAGGTCCGTTCCATGGAATGGGGTGCTGAGCTCAGGCAAAATGTTAATTGAAGGACCATCAACGAAAAGAGACGACCGTAAACGCAATATTTGAGAACATTAATGGTCAGTTGACAACAAAGCAACGATCGGTTTGCGATAAACAAAACAAGTTCCTCAGGCTAAGCACGTCTTGCCAGAGATTTTTCTAGTTACCAAAAGCTCGTCAGATAAGGGTTATGACATTCAATAATTTTCACTTCTAGTCCGCAGAGGTAATATCTTGCCATATAACTAGCTTAGTCATCTTAATGGCATCCATGTAAATTGTAAACATCGATATCATGTCACAGACTGGCAGCTAGATTAGCATAGTGGGAGCATATAGAGCTCGCAAAATCAGACCGGATATTTTTATAAACGTCGATATATAGGAACAAAAAAGGGCCACGAATGAGAATACTTTCAGATTCCTTACCCCATAGGCGAGAATGATTATGGCTGGTGACTTAAAACGTCTAAGCGTACTGATATAAAACGAACTTAATCAGCAGAGAAATTTCGGTTTAAGGCTGACAAAGGTACGCGAGGCTCCATTGATTGCGGTGGTGGTCACGTTGAAATTTCAGCCATCGTCGAAATGTCCACTTCCATCAGGCTTTCTATTGAATTGCTAGAGAGAGCTCGTTAATACAAGATATTAGAGTGCCAGTACGAGCCTCTTCAAGTAGGCTTGGTAATGCTTGAATCGAATGGAAACCTTGCGTAGTGTCGCAGGCATTGCACTGTAACGCAAGGCTCCTTAGACGTCCTACGTCCGGCGATATTCATTGATGTAAGCGCAATCAAACTGCAGGGTGATCTAACCGAGAACCAGAGATTGGGTTTTGGCAACGTAATCAAATTAGTCTTTCAAACAACAATTATCCGTGACGAACTCCGGAGATTGTCTGACGTTGTTTCCATAAACTGAGAGAAGTCCTGTCTCCATAGCACGAATGTCAAAAGCTTTCGCCCATCCCTGTTCGTGGCGTTAGCGTTTGCTGCATTCACCTTCATTCGCTCGGTATCGGAAGGTTCCGAATTTCGCGGCAAAATCAGACGGGCGCAGTTGGCTCGGAGATTGTGACGCTATCATCAGAGATTGAATTTGTCTTCATTCTGGTGAACTGAAACCCTTTCTCACTCCAAAGTGCACGCTGATAGCCAGAAAGCGGGTACCGTATTTCAGGAAGAAGTATATCGACCGTTAGTGTGATGCATAGTTGCATATGCAAACAGCCGTGAGGATACAGCCTTTCTAACGGTCATGCCGCTGGAAGAACGAGATCGCCAGACTCATGGTATGGGAAGGACTTGTTCCTACAGAGGCTCCTTTCCGAAAGGGAAAAATAACCAGAGATACAAGATGTAGGTAAAATCTGATTACATTACCCTGTGTGGCGGAAGTCACATTGCTATCAGGCATACGGCTGGTCCAACCCCAGCCGTTTCTTTCCCTAGACACTTTTGCAAACGCAAGTCGCTCGGCTGCAGATTCCACTCTTTGGTATCCTGTACCAGAGCTGTGCCATTCCGATTGCCCGCCACTTCCGTCGCCAGTCATTGCGGTCATGTCTACGAAAGGCGGGTATAGCTTTCGACCCAATATGTGCCAACAAGAAGCCCAGGCATTTGGAGCTCGCTCATATGACTCCTAAGTTGCCGCAAACACAGCGTGGCTGGATTCTAGCTGCTCGAAGACATGCCGCAGCCGATGTCATCATCACCAAGCCGTGAAGCTAGAGAACCGGGGTCAAAGGATTTTCGGTCATGGGTCGTGCAAAACTGAATCCCCTCTGATGCTTGGCCGAATGTGCATAGCGGCTACGAGGTACGTGGGAATAGACGGGAACTAGTACTGCGAGTATCCGTTATGTGCTAATTCGACGATATCCTCCGCAGCGCAAACGATGGCACGATCTTAGTACTTTTAAGAAAAGCATCGGGGATGAGGAACTTCATTTGAGGGAAAGCTAGAGCTTTTAAACATGAAGATGTCGCTCGTTAGTAGGAGAATTTGACGCATACTGTGATGTTTCCAGCAGCACCATGTTTCACTTAGCTCAAGTTTTCCGTAGAGGATCAAATTTGGTGGCTCAGTCTGAAGCATGGCAGCTTTGCCATGCGGTAGCGTAGCCGAGTATTAATACCCGACGGTCATCAAGGGCTAGCCTGAGCTCAATTACCAGTAGATAAACTAACCAAACGAATCGAAAATCTTAATTCACTTTACGCTGATAGCTCAAGAAGCATCTCTGGGTCGAAGCAGCTCGAGAGGCATGAAGTCCGAGGCTTGAAGGTCGGAAGAGAACTTAAGACGCTTCTCCGAGGTTGTAGGATCCGATCTCAACAAGGACATTAGATCTGTCTCTGTCCAGCCTTTCAACATCTTCCTGACTCATTTATACCGATATCGCCACATTGTCGTCTTGTTTGCGTCCACCGAGGAGGACAACTGTTGGGTGAAAGCATGTTCTAGGCGGTGCCTTCACCCTGGGAGGTCATTTGCGTTCCTTGTTGTGGCGTGGCATTTGCTGTCGCGTTTGTCCGTCTTCGATTGGTGAGAATAATGACATTCTTTTTTCGGTAAAGAACAAGAAAGATGACTGGTTGATAGTGTATATCCCGAAGACTGTTACGCCCATATTGCCTCGTGAGAATTTTCCAGTGAACGTAAAAGCAGCAGCAAAGCTTCATTGCACACCATCATTATTGACACTCGATCCAAATCCGGAACTTTCCTCATCCTTGAGAGACCAATTATTTCTCATTTCAACAGAGACTAAAGACTGGCTGAGGTCCAGCTGCAGGTACAGAAACTGTCAGAGGGGCCCAGAGCTTTTGGAGATCGTCATTCATCAGGTTTTTCCTGCATCGTCCCTTAGCTTGTCTCGACTTGCAGGTAACACTCCACTCGCGTGCCTGATCTGCATGCAGCACCAGAAAGCCACTTGATCAGGCACAGCGGTGAGCATTTGCGGTGTGCATTCAGAAACGGGAATGTTTAATTATTATGGGTCAACGAATATGGCTGTCTTTCACCCACAATTCCCTAGGAACTCCACAATGAAGTTTCGGGCCAAAAGTGGAACACACAGCAGCCCTATGAACCTCACGAATCAGCAATATCCGGCTTCCATGTCTAAGATGGGATATCAGTACTTGCATTCTCGATCTCAACCATCAACAAACATACCTAGTTCTTTGACAAACCTTGATAACGTAAGTCAAGGCAGACATGCTGCCGCTGCGATTGAAATGCTAATGGGAGATAGAACGATGCGGGGCAAGGAGTGTTGTTTCAACAAAATTTCGACCAAGATGAGTTGTCTAGCTCTCCTCAATGCTCTATCACGTCGCAGTGTTCTTATCCAGAATCATCAAGCGTGACCATGACAGAGTTGCCAATCCAGAAGCCACAAGAAGGAATTGAGGCTCTTGCTTGTCCTTCCCTCAGCGGTCTATCCGTCCAGACAGAAGCCAGTACCGAGAACGCCCACCAAATGTTGGCTGCTGAAGAGCAAGAGGACATATTCGCTTCATCAAGACCAGAGCAGACTGAGCAGACAGACGAAATTCATGCCTGGAACCCCTTCAGTTTCGAAGAGCACTTTCCCGAAGGTGGACCAGAAACGTCATGCAACCGGGGCCCTGCTTCTAATCACGTCTTGGATGGAAACTCGGCACAGCCACATGATGCTTGGAAAGCCCAACTGAGTAGTGAGCTTGCAAGAACAGAGACTCTGGGCTCTGGAAAGCTCTCGGGGAATGAAGCAATGAGCAACGCCATCATCAGCGAGCCGTACAACCTCGACTTGGCTGTCCATGATCCTCCTCGTAACTCAGGACGAACCGATCTCCATTCTCGAATGGTAACCTCAGCGAGTAGACCGACTGCCGGCAGCAGTCCGCATCAGCATTGCTGCTGCAACCATAAGTGTGAAATTGCTCCAGCTCACTTGCCATCACATACAAATGGTTCCGGACAGATCGATGGCAATGTGCGAGGGTGGCCGAAATCCAACCTTGGAACAGGAGTCACCACAAGTGCAAACATACAAGCTAGTCTGACAGCAAGTATGATGGCGTCTGCCAGCTGGGACCCACCGTTTTCACCAGGCCTACAAATTGGTAACGAGGCTGAGCCGCACAAGGAGCCTTGCCAAGACAATGGGTCGAAACATTTGCCAACACAAGAATGGACCCAGTTTGGCAGCTCGTCCAGCAGCCATGGTTTGTGCAACAACATTCACAACGTGGTCAACTGGGATGGAGGGTCTTCAGGAGTGCCAGTCTCCGGACCGTATTTGCTGAACTCAGAGACTCTGCAAAATGATTCATTCTCGACACCCCATTGGAGCTCGAAGGATGACTATCTAGTGCAGCAGAAAAGAGCCGGTCTGACTTACAAGGAGATCAAATCGCAAGGGCACTTTCCAGAAGCAGAATCCACCCTGCGCGGCCGTTATAGAAATTTGACAAAACGAAAGGAGGATCGCGTGAGGAGGCCGGAGTGGGGGGAAAGAGACGTAAGCGCATTGTTGTGAGGTCGTTTACTGGTTTTTTACTGACTGTCCGTCTCCAGGTTGCGCTATTGAAGGAAGCTGTCCAGCTGCTGAGACCCACTGATTCACCGAGGCTGGCAGCAAAAGAGAAGAAGCGAGGGCCGAGACCAGGCTCAAACCCCAAGGTCCCATGGAAAAAGGTGGCGGAGTTCATCGCGACGCACGGTGGTTCATACAAATTTGGCAACGCAACTTGTCGCAAGAAATGGGACGAGCTGCAGGAGGAGGATTCGTGAGAGCACTGAAAAGACACGGAGTTTCGGCTATCTGAGCGTTCTGTCAGGCGGCTAATATTGGGGGTATCTTGTTGCCGGTGGACGTCATCCAAGTTTTATCGGTCACAGTGATTCCAAGAACCCACAGCAAATGTAGAGTAGGTAACATAGCGTAGTTAGTATTTCAGATCTTTGATGGCGCAAATGTACAAGAGCTAGCCAATTCCTGGACAGTCGTCACTAGTGAATATCACTTACCATACTCGACGCCAATAAATGAATCATTCAGCTTGGGCAAGCCAGATTCGGGAGATGGGTGACTTTTGAGTGTCTACGGAGTAGACTCGCGGGCTGTTTTCTAGTTCGCTTCACGTCGCGTCGCGTCGGAGCCTGTTCTAAACCGCCCCCGGCTGCAATAACATCAAGCTCGCCCTGTCAACCTGCTCAGTACTACGGTGCTACGTCTCTGTAGCCTTTCAGTGGATCCTGATAGACTCACGATGCTTGCTGGTCTTCGAGGGAGTCTGAGCAGCTTGGTCAATGCGAAATACAATGCTGCGAAGGCAAAACAAAGCTTGATTTTCTCATCCACCGAGTTGGCAACAATTGAGACAGGTGCAGGCATACGGGTGAGTAAGTAAATCATCGCAAACCTCTGTCTCTCACATTCTTTGATCCACTGGAATGATATAAAAACAGTTCCAACTCCGATACTGCCCAGCCCTCGCGAAGAAGCCACAAAAAGATGACACTACGCAAGATCACCAGAAAAGGAGCAAGAAGCCGGATCCCTTTGACAATCCAGATGAAGCGCTCTTGATCGCTGAAGGACCGGAGGAGAATCCGACTCATCTACTCGTCCTCAATAAATACCCGGTTATACCTGAGCATTTTATTTTGGCGACAAAGCAAAACAAACAGCAAACCGCATTACTCGAGCAAGATGATCTCGAAGCAACTTACACCTGCCTTAAGAGCTGGGAAGAAAGCGCTAAAGAGGGTAACCGGAGGCGACTATTTGCATTCTTCAATTCCGGAGATCATTCAGGCGCAAGCCAGCCTCATAGGCACGTCCAATTTCTTCCTGTAGAGGAGATGGCTAGGAGTCCAGAAACTGGTCGCTGGAAAATGCTCATAGATCTGATTGAAGAGCAAGGATCGTCACAAGAGGAAGGTAATTGGAAGTAGCTCGTGTGCATCTGGCATAGCTGAAATCCTCTGCAGGCAACAACAACCTCATAAGTCATCAGGCTTTGCCTTTTGTGCATTATGGACGACCGCTACGTCCTAATCTCGACAAGACGGAGCTCTACGAGACATACAATATGCTGTATCGAGTTGCTGAGACCGCAGTACGCGGTTACGTTCAAACTCATCCCGGAGCTCTTGAACTCCACCCTACCGAAGGCGGATCAAATCCCATCAGTTACAATCTAGCCATGACTACTTCGTTCATGGCCATCTGCCCTCGTCGGAAAGAAGGCGACGTTTTGCATCGCCCTGACGGCGGCGAAGTCGGGTTTGTGGCTCTCAATGGTACTCTACTGGCAGGAACGCTCATGGTCAAAAGTGTGGATGAGTGGGAGACGTTGAAAACGAATAATTCAAGCCTTGATGAGACTCTTGAAGCTATCGGCATCCCGCGCAACGTCATAGACTCAAAAGACGAATACAATAAATTGTGAACTCATCCAAATCCTGAGCATTTACGTATACCAGATTAGGAAGAGCAATGCCGGATATTTACCGGTGTGCGGTGTTGTAAGTGCTCATCGGTCTACAAAGAGTAAGAATGCCGAGAGGGACGTGCAGGTTTCCAATCAGAGATAGACAGAGAAATTTAGACTCAGTCATGCATGCGGTGCATGCGGTGCATGCCATACCTTACGAAGTAGAGGCCCATCCAATAGATCCTGCAGACCCTGGTGACTCGACCAAGATCTACAAACTGCCGGGTCAGGTAACCGGTGAGAATAGGATGCCAGTACCTTGTAGGGCGGAGGGAAAGATTCTGAAGGACCCCTTTCCTGTTGCCATTACGAGTGGAACGATCAGAGAATGTTGAGCAGAGCATCATACATCGATAGGTGGGTAAGACAGTCTATCACAATCATGTCAGAATTACTACTGCATCTGTGCCACGGCTGCAATGGCTGCATCATATCTGCTACCAAGCTTTTCGGGGGCTTGGCTAGCGCAGATCATCCCGACCAAAGGTGATTCCTTCCGAATCTCGGTTAACGAAGGATGGAGGTGTGGGTTTTCCAAAGCTTCTGGTATTTACAGAGGTATTTTGAAGGACTCCGGACTTGGGCATTTGATGCAACACCTCGATAGTCCCAGGATGCACATTGGCCACGCGGCCTGCGCAAATGTCCTAAGCAGCTGGATGATCGTGACTTCTCACGCCGGCCCCGCAAACTCGATTGACCAGGCAGGGTCGAACCAGTGGAACGCTCGTCTCCAAAATTTGGCGACCCACAGATCCCTGTTACCTTCCTTTCCGGACCAACGAGGAAGATCTTAATGCAAATTCTCCATTTCGTCACCGCGTGGGTGCGTGAGAAAATCGCAAACGAGTACCATTGAAGGCTGAGCTCGGCGTTAGTCTAAGGCCGACGACTCGAAAGAGCAATCCGCCCCCAGTACAAATGACCAAGACACATCCCAGTCGTGTATTCCATGTCATTGATTAAACGCTCCACCGTTCCACTGGCGTATGTCATCTTCCACATGGTGCTTTTTCGCACCACTCGCCCCGTTACATCTGGCGCTCGCGCTTCGAGTCTCTAACATATTCTGATCGGATATGGAGACCCCCGCAACCGACGGCTTCGACGATGGCCAAGACGAGGTCAAGGAAGAACAAAGGTCGTCCCCGGCCTCGCCATCTGAAGAGAGCACGGTGGGCGCCAATTCAACCTCCAAAGACGGCCCGGCGGATCCTTCAGCAGACGCATCAGTACCGCTTCAGAAGCGTCGCCGGCGAGTTACCAGAGCCTGCGATGAGTGTCGAAGGAAGAAGATCAAATGTGATGGCAAGCAACCATGCACCCACTGCACAGTTTATAGCTATGGTGAGGCACTCGCACATATTCGCTCACTGCGATCGATCAATCTGACGGGCTCAATTCGTAGAATGCACTTATGACCAGCCATCACACCGTCGCCGAAACCCACAACCCCAATACGTGGAAGCCCTGGAACATCGTTTACAGCGCGCCGAAACATTACTTAAATGTGTAATGCCGAACGTCGATCTCAGTGATCCAAACCTCGACGTTGCTCTCCAGAATGGCATACTTCCCAATGCGCCGTCAACTTTTGGTCAAATTGCCGCTCATGATATCAAAAACCCCACTCAGCCTCCCCAAGCACAGCTCGACCGGAAGCCTCCGATGGACAATACTAAGGAGAATCAATTAGAGTCCATGGTCAAGGCTACGGGGCAATTGGATTTGGACGAGGATGGCTATTGGGACTATCACGGTCATTCATCAGGTCTCAGCTTCGTGCGACGGATGCGGGAAACGCTAGGGGATCTGATGGGACCCGAGGGCCAAGCTACGCCCTTTATCAAGTCAAGACCGTTGTCGCAGGTCTTCGAATCGCCAACTTCGAATCACGAATCCCCATTTGATTCATCCTCTTCTGCTGTGGATTTGCCTGCAAAACACTGTGCGGTACAGCTTTGTAATCACGCTTTGAATGATGCATCCGCATTGCTGAAGGTTGTTCATCAACCAACCTTCTTTCGTCTTCTAGACCGCATCTACGATTATGGGTTAGAGAATGGTGGCAATAATGAACAGAAGTTTTTACCCTTGCTTTACGCCGTCATGGCCTTGGGTTGCGTCTTTGCTTCGGATGAGCATAGCACATTGGAGAAATACGGCTATGAGAACGCAATTGATCAAGGGTGAGCTGCCAACCGTCGCGTGCCTAGTCAGAGCCATTGCTGATGAGAAGACAGGTTTCAGTATTTCAGAGCCTGTCGACAGATGATAGATATCGCCGATTGTCGAGATATAAGCTCCTTGCAAGCGCTTATTTACATGATCCTTTTTCTCCAGTCATCTGCAAAGCTTTCCACGTGCTACGCATATGTTGGTGTTGCTCTACGTTCAGCGTTACGATTGGGACTTCATCGATCATTCGGTGACAACTTTACTCCGATTGAAGCAGAGACACGGAAGCGTACTTTCTGGGTCGTTCGTAAAATGGATATCTACGTTGGCGCTCTGCTGGGTCTGCCTCAGACGCTCTCTGATGACGACATCGATCAAGATCTGCCTACAGAGGTTGAAGACGAATATATTACGCAAACTGAAATTTTGCCCATGCCTCAAGGTTCAACTACAATTATCCAAGGCTCAAATGCGCATACTCAGCTGGTGAAGATCATACACAAAATCGTCCGGATCGTCTATCCGATCAAGAATCCCCAGCAGCAAGGACACATGTCGCGCTACACCGTGAGTATTCCAAAGATTCGGGAGCTGGAAAAGGACCTACAAGATTGGAAAGAAAAGTTACCCATGGGATTACGACCCAGCGACGCGCCACCTCGAATCGTTCGGTGAGTAGGATCTGAATGTTTGATGAGTGACGTATTTACTGACAATCCACAGCGTTCAGCAGCTGCTACGGATGGCCTACGCTCACACGCAAGTCATGCTCTATCGTCCGTTTCTCCACTATGTCTCGCAGGGAAAAACGAATAAAGCCGTGGATCCCAAAGCGTATGCTTGCGGCATGGCTTGTGTTAGTGTCTCACGCAACATTGTGCACATTACGGCAGAAATGAAGAAGCAGGGGCTATTAGTCGGATCTCACTGGTTTATTATGTATACGACATTTTTCGCCGTCCTATCTCTTGTGTTTTACAGCCTCGAGAACCCCGAAAGCTCTACAAGCCAAGAAGTCTTGCGTGATGCGCACGAGGGCAGAGATACTTTGGCCTCGCTCGCTAAGCGCAGTATGGCAGCAGATCGATGCACTGCCACTCTTGCTGTGAGTACGACGGATCATTATGGACCTCGCTCGTCCTAACCGATTTGCAGAATTTATTCGACCGTCTTCCCGAAAGAACAGACCGCGGCCGCCCAAGTTCCATGAACAGCAAAAAGAGGCGATCTGCAGCTTCACCAATTGCGTCCGAGAGTGCACCTGCAAGTGCAGGAAACGACAAAGCTGGAAACATCGCTGCTTCTCAGTTGGAAGGGAAGCGCGCAATGACTTTTCCGAAGCAGTCCAATCAGTCAAACCGAAAGGCTTTTCCGCATCCCTTGTCACTCTCGCAGAATAATACACCACTTGACTCGCCATACGCGATGAACTCACCTGAGCTTTTTAGCAGTCCATCCATAGGATCTGACGCGGGTGTCAATGGCATGCCCATGAGTGCTACTCAGCCTAATTTCTCTATGCCTGGTGGATACCAAAACCCGGCGCTTGCTGATTTGCAAGCCATGATGTTTCCATCTAACGATCCTTTTGCATATCCAAACGAAGCCATGACGACCTTGGAGAATAACAACCAATTCAATCAATACGAGCCCGGCTCGGCATCTACAGTAAGCCAAAATGTCAGTCCGAGGAAAGACATGTTCATACCACCGAATCCAAATGCCATGGACAACAGTGGCAATTTAGATGTACAGCTATTCGGTCCTCTCCCACCGTACATGAGCCAGAATCAGGAACAACAACAATTCGACCTATCTCAGCAGCAGAAGGCGCAGATACAGGCGCAGCAGCAGCCAAGCATGAACATGAGCAATCAATCGAATGGAATGATGGGCCAGGGTTCAAACAATTACATGGGCGGGACGATGCCAACGACTGGTGATTGGGGCGCCACAGCACAATCGATGCGAACGAGTGGATTACCAGGCATGAACCTAGACGAAATCTTTGGTGGAGAGGAATGGAACGGTATGCTCATGGATTCATCATTCCGGCAACAGTAGTCGATTTCTTTGTCAAAGGACGGAGATTGCTTGGAGTAACCTGGATTACGAAATTGAACTTGGCATGATGGTATAAAGGCTTTTTTTGATCAATGTTTCATGAATCCTGGCAGTCAAGATACCCGGGGTGCGTCTGGAGTTTTTGGCTTGGGGCTTGATTGGAAAGCATACACGGTTCGGGATTACTTATGACAGACGACTGCATTTGTTCGGCTATTTCAGGATTGAAATTTATGGTCTCTTTAGCTTCTGTAAATAATTCAACACTTGTCTATAGGGCAATGAATGCATGCAGCGAATCATCTGCTGAGGACAAGGCTGGCGATGAATGTGCGTCAGAGACGTGGCGGGTCTGGCGTCATTCTCAACAGAGTCCCACAGTCCCTGACTGACCGCCATCACCAAACTCTGTCACAGACACCACCACCCGAATTAATGCCCCTTCCCACCTTGCAACCCCCTTACTTTGACCCCTCCCCGGTCGGCTCTTGACGAGCTCTCCCAAAGTGGCTTCCAAATCCAGCGAAACCATCTACAGCCGATTGCAAGAGCTGTTACCTCCCTCATTCGCCGCCCCGCAAAGCGGTTCCCTGCTTGACTCCTTCGTATCGAAGCTGAGCGTATTCGCTCAAAATCTCACCCGGCAGGCTCAACACCCTTCTCCGCCTCCAGACTCATTGCAAACTCGGTTTCACGAGGCACTGTCTATAGTATTCAAAAGGATTGAAGATCCTTTCTCCCTTACTGTCCTCGTCACTACCGCGGTCCTCTTTTCCACCCTTACTTTCGTCATCTTCACCATGAGCTGGAGCAGGTGGCCCAGCTGGAGCGGGCGATTTTCACCCTTTAGTCGTTCTACACCTAATGCCGAAGTCAGAGAATCAGACTACGAATATGTCCGCCCGGAGGACCTTCAAGACGAACCCCCCAAAACCGAATATCACCCAGAACCCCGTCATCATCATTCACATTCCCAGCCTTCCTCAAACCACCATCACCACCATCGCCATCACACGCGAAGCCCAAGCCCGGACCGGGATACAGATGTGCTTGTCTTAAGAAACAAGAAAAACAGCTACTCGGTGCACTTCCCTGCCCACAGCATATCCTCTGGCGAACTACGCATCGCCGAAATCCGCGCCCAAGCCGCCAAGAAAACCGGCGGCAGCCCCAAACGCATCAGGCTCTTCCACAAGGGCCGCAGCCTCAAAGACGACCACCACCTCTGCCGCGACGAGGGCCTCCACAACGCCAGCGAGATCCTCTGCGTCCTCGGCGACTCCAGCGGCTCCAGCCTCGACGGCGACAGCGACTCGGAAGAGGGTTCGCGCGACAACGACGACGACCGCGACATCGACATGGCGGGGTACGGCACCGCCGATGGGAGTGGGTCGGCTGAGGGTAGCAGCGATAAGCCGCGACGCAAGAGAAATCACCGGGGCAAGAAGAAGACGCGAGCGAAGAAGCCGATCCTGACGGCTGACGGCACGCTGGACCCACATTCCTCGCTCGTGCCTCCTGCACCGTACCCGCCGGCGTCGTCGTCGTCAAAGACGTCGTCGTCGCCACATCGTGCACCGAGTCCGCAACCTCCACCGCAGCCCCAGCCGCCATCGGGCCAGCGCACGCCGCAGACGCCGATGGAGAAGCTGAATGCGCTGTCGGATGCGTTGGGGAAATTGTTGCCGGCGGCGCGGGACTTCATGGCGGATCCGCCGCGAGATGGGGCGAAGCGCGACTTCGAGTACAAGAAGATTACGGAGACGATTCTGGCGCAGATTTTGCTCAAGGTGGATGGAGTGGAGACGGAAGGGGATGAGAATGCTCGGGCGAGGCGAAAGGAGTTGGTGAGAGAGGCCCAGGGGTGGCTGGATAGTCTGGATAGGGCATATAAGGGCGGGAGGTAGAGGTTCGGTTTAGCGACGTGGGAAAAGATTTCCTTCGGGTGGATACATGTGGAGTATGCATATTCGGTGAATACTGGAGGGGTTTTTGGAGCTCATGGCTTGCATTTTTGGGGGGGAATGTATGAATTTGCCACTATTCGCCCCAGAATTGATGTCTAATCTGCAGAAATATTCACAGATGCCACGTCAGATTCCCTTTTTCTCTCTCCGCTTGCAACTGGAATTCAAAATTTCTGTCACCTACCAAGTTTTACTTTTGTCCATTCTTGATTTGCTTCCAACTTTAGCCATTATTTTTATTTGACTGTGATGGTGTTAAACGTTCTAGATCGGGTTTCTACACAAGCGGCTGCCATTTCTTTCAATTAACGGGCATTATAAACGCTCATATCACGTCTTGGATTCTCTATAGCATTGGAGAAACCGGTCACCAGTATTGATGCAACCTGAACTTGTTAATCAATCTATTTAGCGATACGAAACGCAATGGCGAGTCATTCATGACCGATGACTATATCGAGCAGGATCGGCATAGCCCACGCACCAAGCTCTTACAATGTCCCAACTGTGGACGCGTCGTGCGAAATATTTCATGATTGAGAAAGAAGGTTCGGACAAGAGATGGACGAGGTTTAAACACGTCGACTACCAGCCATTACATAGTGGCTTCTTCGTACTTCTAGCGGATGTTGAAGACGTCGAATCTATTCAATATTTACAACTTTTCACTACCAAGCAGCTTCGAACCTTCAGCACCTTCCAAGCCTTTTTTGACTACTCTTTACCTCTTCTACTTGCTATTTCGCGTATACCATCCTCATCTTCAGGAATGCCGCTATCCGATCGCGATGCCCCATCCAACGAGGGACTACCCGTCCAGAACAGAGCCAGCGATAATGCGGTTGGACAGGCTTTCAATGACGCTGATTTTCGCACACAGCTGGTACGGTAGATTTATCAAGATGCCCCATTCAATGAGGGAATGTTGCTCCAGAACGGACCCCGCGATGATGCGGTTGGATAGTCTTTTGTCAACATGACACCAAGCGGTGGCATAGGTCTCTTTCCAGATTCACCCTTTCGCAGACCAGGCTAATTGAACGCACTCAGCTTTCAGCCGATCTCGAGGAGATCATCGCTTTCTACGACGCACAATACACGAATGTTGAAGAATCTGCGGTTAATAAACGCGCAAACGCTCTTACTGGTTCCAAGCTTGTTACGTGGCTTGAATTGCCATAATAAAACGTTGTCAAGGCCCGGGACGCAAGACTACTGAATGCACCAAGGTCTTTCAGTCTGCCTGGGCTCTATATCTCTCCACCGCGACCTCCGACCTCCGCGCCCTGCAGCGGGTCACCCTAATTGATACATGGTTAAAACGAGAAGTGGAGGATCTCCCAGATTCGTGGATTCCACTATCACGTCTACACCCGCCCGAACGTCATCTGTTCTACATAAGTACAACAATTTCGGATTATCTCGAGCCTTTTATCTTGCCATCGTAGCTTTCCCAATATTTTTGCGTACACAAATAGGTATGAATCAGTCTGAACTGGAAAATTGATTGTTGCTGTCTTACATAGGAAAGACCTTGGTGGGCATCTTGTTAGTTCTCATGCTGATCCATACCAAATTACCTTCGGAACTTCACTCAGGCCGAAACAGAAAGTTCACAGCCGGATCAACCAGAGATGGCATCAATACACACACCAGTACAGAACACACTTCCACACGCACACACAATCTAGCGTCTGCCTCCGTTCTGACAAAAGAAGCTGCGTAGCGTCTTCGTCCGCGCAAGAATTGATTTGAAACGAAGGGGAACGCAGCCATAATATGAAAAGCTCGGACTGAATCTAATTCAGTCCCGCAGAGATATGTGCGAAATTGACGCGAGAGGAAAAGACATCACCTCGAATTACGAACCGTGGTACCCTCGAGGCCCTTCACTTGAGCCACGCTCTACTGAGGACTTGGAAAACAAATGTTTACCCAGCTCGACAGACCAAAGGACGTGCCTATCGAAGAATTGCGGACGAAAGCGCATGAAACCTGGCTCTTTATTCCTTGATCATTCAAGCGGAACCAGAGGGAGTCGCCCTCGAGTCCGACACTGTGGAACAATCTTCGCGCCATCAATCAAATCCGTGAGAGAAGAGGGTGAGGTTCCGATCAAACGACCAGATCTGATCAAGGCCCGGTCACCTTGATCACCTTGATTACCCTTGGTCACCCTATCCCTATCTTGTAGTTACTACTGCACAGGGATCAAGCGCCAAGACGTGCTAAGTCCCCTCGGCTCGGCATTACCTTGGTCCGGGCCGTAACAGTGGGCCTAGACTCGGGAATATACAAATTTCCGAGCTCACCTGAAGTTCAAACGCCGAAATCTCAAAACATAAAGGAAAACGCCCTCACTCCACCACCTAAGCCCTTTTATGGCCTGATCGTCCACACCATTGCAGGCTACAATAAACGCCCCTCCCCTTTCAATGAATACTTCTGCTTCTGGTAGCGAGCCACAGAGGGCGGGAGAAATCGGAAAACGTGCCCTCAAAGCCAACAAGGCATGTGTGCCCTGCCGTGTACGCAAGGTCAAGTGCAATGCCGCCGTGATTGGCCTCCCCTGCAGCAACTGTACCAACAGGCAGTGTGCCAAGGACTGTGTACTGCCGGTCCGTAAGGGTCGGACCAGGTGAGTTGATTACTGATAGGATGGTACATGGTTCATGGTCCATTAGGTGCGTGCTAACATGGATGGGGCTCATAGGAAAGTAATACATGTTTCACCGATTCCTAGCCATGTACGAGTATGCTTTAGATGATTGGCATTGTCCCAGCTGCTTCTCTTCTTCGCCTTTTCTTCTGCTCCTCCGGCGATCCTTCAGATTTCCCTCCCACTAACCGTTGCCAGACTACAGGCATCTCGGCTACGTCCAATAGTGGCCATTTAGATAGTTTCAATCGACCTAATCAATCAAATCAATCAGAACGATCAAAACGATCAAAGCAACCTTCTACTTCCGATCCCCTGGACTGCCAAAGCCCACGTCAGACTGAGCCAGATCTGCTCTACCTCAATATCCTAAATGACGCCGTGAAAGAAACTACAGAATCCAGTCGACACCACACCACTTCCATTGTCCCCTATTGTCCAAGGCCGGAAGATAGTTTGACTCCTCGGAACTGTCTATGGACCAAGCTACCCCAATTGGACGACATTGACAATGAATATCTTGTCAAGAAGGGCGTCTTTGATCTACCTCCTCCGCGCCACTTGTAAGACAATCTTGAATCCTCCATCCTCCATCTTCTTTGGGTCTTCATCTTCACTCTACTCACAGACAAAAACAACAGAGATGCCCTCATTAAGACATACTTTGACCACGTCTACCCTTTTGCTCCCGTGATCAACAGAGCTGATTTCATTCGCGGCTATCAATCCGGCGACTGCTCATTGTTCCTGCTATGCGTCATATTGACACCAGCCAGTCTCCATGCGCCGGCAGATGTGCTATCCGCCTGCGGCTTTGCCGGCCGCTCGGCCGCGCAAGAGTCGTTCTTCTCAAAGGCCAAGCTGCTCCACGATTTTGCCGTCGAAGATGACCCGTTGTTGATGCTGCAGGGATCCATCATCTTGTGCATGGTGATTCTCGACCGCCCCACCGACCGGGACTTTGGCTACTGGTTCCACAACGCGATCCGTCTTACCACCAAGCTTAACCTACGCGATACGTGAGTTTCCTACTCCTGGACTGTGACACCTGTGACATGTATTACGGGTACTAACCGCCCACGGACTCTTCAATAGGTGTGTTCGAGAAGACAAACCCCGCAAAGTCTTAAAGTTGTACAGAAGGATCTGGTGGGCTCTCTACGTACGTCCTTCTTCTCGTCACAGTGTTCTGTTCTTCGTGCTTTATGCTTACCATAGCTACGTAGTCTTTAGACATTTTCCACGTCTTTGTCAATACCAGACGCATGCGACTACTCGAAAACACCTCCGCGATCAAGCCTAGGACGGAGGATGACTGGGAAGCGGAGGATGTCTCGGGAGCATCCTCCAGCTTGCTATCGGTGATCACGCCTCAGCAAAAGGCCTCGCCTGTTGTCCACTGCGAGTTGTCTCGAATATGTGCGTGTTGGTTTTATTCGATTCTTTGTTCTTATTCCTTTTTCTTTTTATTTTCAATCTGTAGCTGATACCACAAGCATGACTAACTCTATTCAGCCGGACAGTGTTTGTCCATTGTGACAAATAAGATACAACAGCATCCTCGCCAATTAATGGAACCACTCGATGCATGGCACAAGTCTCTCGCTGCCAAGATGCACGTGGGTGGGAATACTGGGACTGACGTGTACTATCTGAATATACAAGCCATGAGCTACAGGTTTGAGTGCATCTTGTGTCGTCTGATACGACGCTGTTGGCAGCAGTCCCGACATGCGGACTGGAGCGAGTGGGCCAAACAACGGCTTCGATCTGCTATTCTGGAGTTGGACACGATTGCAATGAGGGTGTTGGCGAGTGGTACCCTTCACGACTTTCCCATGTCTTTGTAGGTACCGCCTATTTCTTCCCATTTTCCCATTTTTCAGGCATGCTCTATAGAACGCACCAATGGAACTAACAATGGCCTTGTCAGCGTAACCACAATAACTGCGCTGCTTGCTCTACACATCGAATCGGCCCTTGATCCAGCCGAGACAGACCTCGTCCGTTCCATGGCTCGGATATCCATCAGCCAGACAATGCTTGTTCTCGCCCAGGGAAAAGAAATACCCGCCCTGAAAAGAGCGCTGCCGGTATTTGAGGAGATTCTTACCAAGAAAAATCTGTACTTGGTTCCGCCCAACATTCTCGGTCAAATACCTGCGCAGTCGCAGTCACAAGACAATAGCATGGCGGATGCGTCCGCTTCGCCGCACATACAGGCCAGCGTAGTTTCGTCTCAATTGGAGCAGTGTGAGAATAGCCCGTCGTTCGATGTGGATTTCCTAGGATTCGATTTCTTGGACGAGTGGCAGATTGGGCAACTGGATTTTGCTGGTCGATATTGACATGGGTTTCCCAAGAACGGGCGGCATCGAGGCACATGCATTATCTGGGCCAATGTTAACCGTGTGGGAATCTATTAGCACACGGAGCTTGGCGATTCATCCTTTCCTCCCTGCAACTTTCCCGTCGTTCAGTTGCAATAATACAACCTGGGCCATTGCAGTAGCCATCTTTTAGACTAAGATGAGAAATATATGGCTGGGTAGCTCAAGTCCAATTGACCTGGGTCTTCTATCTATCAGGAATTAAAAAGATAAGAAAACAATAGTAAAAAGAAAGCAACCCATCTATACTATAACATTGGATCCACACTTTCCATACTTTCCATCCATCTCTAAAAGTCCCACGCCGGCGCCCCACTACGTATTACGGAGGGCCAATAATACTGTCGGGACCAGCCTCCACTAAAAAACCTATTCAGCGTCTTTCTTTGGCCCATTTGGCTCACCTCCAATCACGACGACGTGCCGACGACGCATCATCTCCAGCAACTTTGCTGCTTCGGAAGCATACTTACACTTGGAGCGTATGTGCGGACCGTACTTGTGGAACAGAAACGGGAAAGGCAGGCATCCAAGCACCAAGAACGCAGGAATGGAGCTCGCCCATTGATTTCCGAGATTCTCGTACATTCGGGTGGTAAACAGCGGAAACGCGGTGCCGAACAAGGACCGAAGCACCGAGTTAGCCGCCAGCACAGAAGCAGCATAGACGACATCTGTACATAGGTGAGCGTGTGCATTGTTGCAGAGGATCACGAAGCAAGGATCAAAACGTACAAGAGTCGACCAGATAGCTCATCAGCGAGATGAAAACCATGACAAGTCCACACGAGAAAAACATGGCGCCGATAATGGGCACGATCCAGTGCACCGACGGATACGTCGTCCACGCAAACAGGAACAGACCAATCGGAAGGACAACAGAGCCTGCCATGGCCGTACCCAGTCTGGCTTCTGGCCCGACTGACTGTCCCTCTGCCTCGGCCGCCGCGCACAGGCGCACGTAGCGTTTGTTGTCCACGCCGGCCACCAGCGTGGCAAGACAAACGCCAATGGCGACGCCGACAAACGGAAGTCCGGCGGTGCCCTGGCTCCAGCCTCGAGTAACTTGGAAGACGATGGGAAACCCGGTAAAGAACATGTACAATGTGCCGTAGACAATAGAGATGTACAGCGACGTCAGCAAGACAATAGGTTCGCGGAACAGAAGGATCCAGGGGCGCGTGAGAGAGACCAAGAGCTCCTGCGAGAGTGTCCTTGGCGGCTGTCCCGCATCGACCCGAGACACATATACGCTTCCTGTCATCCGAGAGAGGGCCTTGGCTCGACATCGCAGAATGAACGGCGCGTATGTTTCGCGGGTGGCCAGCGTCGTGGCAATCCAGATCACACCGCCCAGTATGGCGATCAAACCGAGAATCCAGCGCCAGCCCTGGGTCTCGCCAAGAAAACCACCGGCAATGGGCCCTAAAAAAAAAATTGATAAGAATCAGCAAGTGTACAAGGGCAACGATGGCATAAATGGCAGCATGGAAGGACATCCACCACCTACCAAGTGCAGGCCCCAGAAAGGGAGCCGTGACAAACAATCCCGTCGCCAGTCCTCGCTCCGCCTTGCTGAACGTGTCGGCAATGACGCCCCCGGTATTCGTCATCGACGACGAACCAAACGCGCTCGCAAAGAAGCGAAGAACCAGCAAAGCCGTGATGCTGGACGCGCACGCCGCCGCCGCGCTGAACGCCGTGTACGCCGTGTACGAAACCACGAAGATGGACTTGCGCCCGTACACCTCCGACAGCGGCGCCCAGATCAGCGGCCCCAGGGCGAAGCCCAACACGAAGAGCGACAGGCCCAGCGTGGCCAACTCCGCGGACACGTCGAAGCGCTGCATGACGCCTCCGATGCCGCTGACGTACACCGAGCTGGCAAAGGTGACCGCAAACGTAGATAGGGAGTGAAGCACGGCGATGGCCCATTTTCGCCCCTTGGAAAAATTCATGGCGTCTTGGCGGTCGTTGTGCAAGTAATCGACAATGTAGGGGTCGTCGGCTGTGCCGTTGCCGGCGTAATTCTGGTTGCAGACATCGTCGTCGAGGCGCGTGTGGAGGAGAAGAGATTGGATCCAGGAGGACTTCTTGACTCGCTGAGGGACGTCGTTGTCGGAGACAGCGGGCTTGGGAGGGACGGCCATGATGAGAAGGATAGGAAGGACAGGAAGACCTGTGTCGAGATTCAAGATGCGGATGGAGAAAAACCAACGACTTTTCATGCTTGGCCATCTTGTGCTCGCGATTTATATATAATTCATCTCGGAAGTTTGGATTCGGAGTTTCAGCGTGGCAATGTTGGCGAGAAACAGAAGCCCGCGGCATTATCTACGGAATTATAATTTCGGTCCGGGCTTTTTTACTTGCGCAGAATCGTAATCCATTTATCACGTTCTACTCTAGCTCGTTCCCTATTCCACTTGGCGTAAGAAAGTGGATCAGGATAATAGCGTTCTCTTTCTTGTACTGTAGGAATGATAGTGGGTCGACAGGGGGTGGTCAAAATTCGTGGGTCACTCTGCCAAACTATCAATTGTAACTGCCAATGCAAAACGTATTCAGTTTTCCCAAAAAGTTAGTTTCTATATATTCAGGTCTTCTAGAGCTTACTGTATTAATTTTTTTAAAAAAATTGAAAGCATTCAAGATTGCTCTCACGAAAATGTGGTGAGGAAAATTGATGCACGAATTTTGTCCACCCCTTCTCGGGTCTAGACGATATAGATTCTTGAATAAACAACAGAGCCAGTAGTAAAGCAAGCAGCAGAACATTCGACAGAGCACCTAGCAGAGCATTCAGCAGCGCATCCAGTAGAGCAACCAGCAGACCAAGTAAACTTATCAGTAGGAAGAGACCGTTTAGCAAAATTAAGCGGAGCGGCTTCCTCCTTACGGGTTTGCATAGCTTTGCACATTGACATATTGTGGAATAAGTTTGGGAATATATTCCTTCTCGCGCACATTGTCATTGCCTTCAGAAAAGTTATTGGAACTGAATCCAAACCCCCAGATTTCGGGCGTAAGATAATATTTTCCCACGTGATTTTAGCAATGGCAACTGGTAAGACGTTAGTCAGCGAGTGCATGTTACGAATCCATGGTGTTCGGTCTCCCCCAAGCCGCCTTGAGCGCCTCTTGGATACTGGCAGTAGGCCACGCAATCTCCATCTCCGTTTTGACAAGTAAATCAAGCAAAGCAAGTTGCTCGTTGAAATCTGTAAAGTGATCGCCCCATAGAGCAATCACTTGGCATGCAAGGAGTAGCGCCGACCTGGTGCGGGGATGACACAAAGCAATGCCGCTTATTTCCTTTACCCGTCTCTTGATCTGCAGCTTGACTTCCCCTTCTGCTCGGCGTCTCATGAGGCCCAATCGCGGCGTCTCAGGGTTACAGGTAACCAGAAGAAGGCAGACGATATGATAATATTGAGCGGCCATGACTTTTGTTGCCAAAGATCAGCCTGCTTTCGAAACACGGCCTGAGTTTGGGGAAAAGAAGTCGAAAAAACCTACCCGCAGCGTCGCTCGAATACCAAAACTGTGGGAGGACACTATCATTTTTCTCGGTCGAAGACGTGTCTGATACAAAGAATGGTCTGAAACTGACTGGCGTTGCCTCATACCACTCGGACGCATATTCCTTGAGTTCTCGATATTGGCCAACTGGGTCCTCACAACTCACACTAAAGCAAAAATTGATGACTTTAGCCAGATGCAGAATGATCCTATCTGCCCACGTGGCGTCGTCCCCGCAGAGAAGAGAACGGCCTATGAACCTGAAATCAAGGAGAATGTTGATCGGGGTTTGGTTCTGAAGTGATATGCCAATCTCCTGTCTAAGACTAATGCAAAAGATGGCTTTTTGAAAAGGGGATGGTTGAGTCGCTTTATCAAGAGCATTCGAGAACGCTTTAGTGGCGAACCTGCATGTCGCAGTGTCCGCCTCAAATCGAAAAACTGATGCAGCTCCATTATCAGCCGACAGAGATTATATGGGTTGAAAAAACTCCAGTTCTCAGTTACCTTGTAGCTCTTCGGTTACGCGAAGCATGATAGTGGCTGCGAGAAATGCATCGTCTTGGCGAATCGACAGATCTCTGAGGAATGGGGCGAGAGACTTAAGACAGCTCTGCTGGTACTCATCTGCTTTCGTAGGATCAAGCTCTCCCAAACAAGAGAGATGGCGTGATGCAATTGCAAAAACAGCGCTTTGTAAGATCGTGGAATACGGTAATCTTTCACATGTTCCTTTGCGAAAAGAAGCAAGAGGATCATTTAAGTCGAACTTTAAAGGTCGTCAGTAGTGGCATGACCTCTGTGCTCTGCGTCTTTCCTGAACTGTTATCTCTTATTTTGGTGGGTAATAAACTTACCAATGGGATTAAATCGTCCAGGAAGTGACGAAATAAACGTGCTTCAGACTTATTCCTGAACTGAAGTATTGGATTCAGCGGGTCAGCCGAATGACAGCATGGTGCCAGGCTTTGTGCTTGATCTATATCATCCGTGGCTCTTGTTAGATAATCTGGGAAGGCATTTGATGTCGTTCTATAAGTCCCAGCTACTGCATTCGTTGCTGACGTAGAGACGTATTGGTCGGATCGAAAAGATGGTGGACATTGCTCAACAGGATGCTGTTCTTCATTCAAATCGAGCGAGATCGAATTACCCTCGTTGGACAACTCTAGACGCTTGACTTGTGGTAACAGTTCAACTAGAGATCGTCGTCCTGAACTTGCATCCGGCGATTTTCTTAGCCAAGGCAGATATCGGTCACAAAGCTCAGAAGGCGGTGGGACGATGGTAGAGCATTCAGCCTCTAGACGCTGTAATTCAAGAAGTGTAAGGCTTTGGATGTCGTCAATCTCATCAACATAGATCACTGGGTAGATATCAGCCGGGACAAGGCAATGGCATATCTATTACTATGCATACGTGTTTGATGTACATCAACCCATGGCTGGTCTTCCGGGAAGACATATCCACGATGACGGCCAAGTGACTTTGAGGATTCTGGATCACTTTTGCTGCTCGAGTCTAAATCTGGACCATCGGCCTGGTGGGTACCTACCATGTCTCATAGCGAAATCGGAATTTCAATTCGCGGACGCACTCGACTCCAGAATTTTCGCATTGTGTACATCGAGGTATTCGGTCCTCGCCTTGAGAGAGAAGGGAAGTAAGAAAGAGAGATTTCAGGCTGGTATCGAACACAAGCCAATGGTAATGATTATGTTTACAGATGAAGAGGAAGCTCGTGGATCCTCACGTACATTTGAGGTGGCGGACTCTGCAGAACTAGACGAGAAAAGTCAGTTCGCAATTGCAAACAGCTTTGCTGAATGGCGTCTTGCATACCTCACATCCTGTTCCATCCTTGAGTCGAGCATCTGAGGTTTGCATTGCAAAATTTTCAGATAGGACAATTGTGCAGGAGATGTAAAGAAAGCCTCTGGTTCGAAGTGTTTTGGCAATCTACCAGGTTACGTCGGGGCTTTTTCCTGAAGTCTTCGAAGTGCGAAAAAGGTAAAGTCGAGCAGGTGCGATCGAGGGTTACAAGAAGTCAACCCTCAACTTCCGGGGTGTATTGGCCCGTCCAATCTGAGACCGTTTCGGGGATGTGGCTTGATCCCCACCTATTGACCAGGGTCGCCACTGGGTAAGCTTTACACCGACAAGATAGTCTCGGGGCGAATTCCTTTCCGAGTTTTTAAGGTCATTACGGAATAGGATGAGCCTCTAATACAGTTAAGCCCGTGCTTCGGACCGTTGACTCTTTCTTACCTACTTTCCGGAGTGGGCGTCATGTTCAGGCAGACGCGGGGATAGTACCAAGCTGGCGTATACAAAATTCTGATCATCCTGAGGACAGCATTGGCAATCAACTAAGATGTTTTTCTGATTTCCAAATGCCCCGGCATTCTGAATCGAGGGTAATTGCCAAAATTGGGAGATTCAGGAGTGGGACTTCATGCAGTATCTTTACCCCCTCCGTCCCCCAACTCCCCTATATCCCCAAGATATTTAAAGGCATGAAGACACGGCTTGGTAAGTGAGCATATTTCTACACTTCTGATCCAGAACCATCTCAAAGTTGTCAGCATACTAACAATTGTGCAATGGTTCAGATTGTGTTGGCAGGAGGTAGTGGAAGTATGTTCGTGTGCAGTGAAACCTAAACCTGCCTCCCATGGGGCTATGGGCCACGCTTGTACTGACAAACCTCTACAATCTTAGACGTTGGGCGAGAAATCTTAGACGCGCTTGTAGCAAAGGGCAGGCATCAACTCACAGTCTTCACTCGCTCGGTTAGACGGCATTTGCATCGATTCGCTTCTTATACTAATAAACTGCGAACATCAGGAAAACTCAAAATTTACACTGCAGGGAGTCAAAGTCACACAAGTCGACTATGACGACAAGGCTGGCTTATCGAAACACTTGCAGGGCGTGGACACGGTTCTTTCTTTTATTGTCACACATTCAGATCCAGAAGGCATTGCGCAGAAGAACTTGATTGATGCGAGTATTGCAGCCGGTGTCAGGAGGTTCGCCCCGAGTGAGTGGGGATTGTAAGCCCTCTGCGAGCATCTTTTCCTGTACCATGGGTTATTTACTGACCGAATGCAGGCGAAGCAATAGCGGCTTCCCCTTTTACAAATCAAAGGATATCGTGCACGCATACTTGCAGGAGATCAACAAGGACCAGAAGGTAAGAATATGAAGTGCCCCACTTAACGCTGTCGTATATACTTACGCGCATAGGTTCTGGAGTATTGTCTCTTCCAACCTGGAATATTTTTGAACTACTTGAGTTTTCCACATCCCTCCACCACGCATGTGGTTCTCCTCCACCTTCCATGGGACTTGCAGAATCGTCGCGCAATAATACCTGCTAATGCTGATTTCCCGATAACCTGGACGACAGTGCAAGATCTGACCAGGGTTGTAGGAGAAGCCATTGACTACAAGGGTGTATGGCCGGAGAGAGGTGGTATCAGTGGTACGAGGATCATGAGTTCCGAGCTTTTAAAGCTTATGGAGTCAATACGAGGTATGGCTCTCCCAGCCGAGCTCTTCATGCATTATTTACATTTTTCATCTTAGGCACCTTCAGGGTAGAGACGGTCTCGAGAGTAGATCTTGAAGCTGGGAAGTTAAACGCTTCTTGGGTTCCTGAAGCCGATCATCCATCAATCCCTCAAGAGGAGAGAAAAGCGGTATCTGAAAACATGACGGCTGGTCTCCTGCTATCAGCTCTCAACGGAGCTTGGGAAGTAACAGATGAGTGGAATCAGCTCCTTCCACATTTGCAGCTAGCCAAAATTGAGGGTTTCTTAACTGATATTTGGAAAGATACGTTGTGAAATATGAATCTTGGAGATTTTCGTTTTTATAGAATCAATCAAGACAGTGTGGTCGATAACATTCGAGATAGCAGTGTTGAAAACTCAAGTAGCTGATTCGAACTCATTTTAAAGTCGGAAGAGTTTTACTAGTAGATCAATGAGAGCACGACAAGGGAAAGAAAACCGAAAAAGGCTGACGGGAAATCAGACAGAAGGGACGAACTTGGGAGCCTCCAGCGTAAAGGATTTTTGTTTCCTACACTGGAGTATGTCATATGTTACTCTCATAAAAGCGTTTATGGAATCCAAGCCTTCGTCAAAAGCAGGTATGGAGATTTTCAATTTCGGAGCGGGAATAACAATCATTTCATCGATTAGAGAGATCTAAAATTAACCGCCCATCCCTGTGAGGAGTCGAGAAATACTCCATGTGCATATGTCGCCACGATTAGAAGATCAAATATTCACGTCAATGGCTAATGTCTGCAACGACCACAACGAAGGAGGTCGCAATTCAAGCACCGTCGGAGATATCTCTGCTGCCTCGTACATCCTGGATATGAGCATTGAGTCCGTCCCTCCCTCCGATTCCTGGCGCGACGAGTATCGCTTCTTCCCCAAGTTCGGCGGCCGCACTGCGGGCATGCAGGCTCGGCAGGAGGGCGGCGCACTACTGGCATAGGGACGGCACGTCCGGGGCCCGCTCGTCTCGGCGCGCCTGGTCTATTTTCAGGGGCTAAAAGGTTCTCTTCTGTGAATTGCGGACAACGACAAGTGCGCCATCTCGCTCCACATATATAACAGAATTGATGGCCGCAACGGCAACTAGGTACTTTTAGCATGGGTTCAGAATATCGCGGTGTGTTTAAGAACTTACGTCATGTGGTTACAGCCATGATGGAGCTCAATGCCAACTCCGCAACTTGGGCAGCGGTGCCAGCCGTTGGTCGCTATCAAATCGATTGCTGCTTGCGTCTCGGGGTCCTGAGGGCACTCGTCCGCATGGCTTTGGTTCTTGCAGATCGTACAGGTGCGTGCATGGCAGCGTCGGCATGTTCCCACGCGCATGTTTATATGCTCCGGGGGAATGAAGGTGGCACATTCGGCGTGGAAACAATACGTTCTGTCGGCCGTCGTAAACTCGACTGCTCGTTCCTGGAAGGTCTCAATAAGATCTTCAGGGAGTAACCGGCGGACGGCATCGATAGGTATGGCATCGCAGCATCTAGGTGGGAATCTCGATTCGTCTCTTGTCGCATCCCGAAACATGTTTTCTATGCACTGACGACAATAGACGTGAGGGTCCGGCTGACACGGTACCTCAAGGGCGTCACTTGTGAGGGGGTGCTGAAGACAAGCGATGCACTCAACTCGCAAAGTCTCAGGATGTCCAGACTGAAGGGATTCCAGGTATTGAGTTTCATCTTCGTTCAGTCGATCCACCGCTGCGTCTGGAGTGGCATCCTGGTCTTCCTGGATCTACCCAAAGTTAGTGCAATATTGGGAGAGAGCATCACTACATTCTACTAGACTCACCTCAAGTTGACGAGCTCGAAGCCTATCCAGGAATGTACGGACACCATCAGAGACATGACTTAGAGCGAGACTGTTATCATTGTTGTCGTTTGCAATAGCAAGATCTCCGTGCGTTTCGGCCGTTCTTTGAATGTCATCAAGGATGACTTGGCCAATGATGAGGGCATCTTGAAGATCCATCATGCCTAAGCTTTGGGCAAAGGGTTTGTTTTATGGGTTGGAGAGATCTGAGCGATATTATGGACTCAGGTGCAGCGGCAGTGCAGGTAAGTACGTGAAGAACACATGACGGCAAGAAAGAAAAGCGTGGACGGAGAGAGAAACATATAGAGGGGAGAAGTACGCAGGAAGTGAAAAGTATGAAAAGTGAAGAGCCTAAAGAGTGAAGAGCGTGAAGAGAAAAGTATGTAGAGGTGTTAGAATAAAGTGAATTTTTGGATATGATGCTACCTAAGACTGCAAGATAGCAAAGCAAGCAAGTTTAGAAGATGCAACAAATCCATCCATCAAAATGTTCTACGATCTCATGCAGATACATTGCTGGTATGATTCGTAAATGGCACCACGAGAATGCCGTACGACCTTATCAACTAGTGCTGAGAATGTTTGAAAGAGGATATGATCGTGACGAACATTATTCTAGATATGAGAACGGGCAACTTTAAGACTATACCGAAAAAGTGCAAGTGTTTGCCTTGTCTGGTGTCTATAGAAAGGTATGCGTTGACTGGCTGCCTTTTGACACATCCATTGGCGGTCCAGAGATTGGTCCTGCATTGGAGCCAGCCTCGAATGTGGATGCATGCTCCGCCAGGCGGAAAGAAATGGCTGATATCCAAGATTGTGAGCCACGGGGGATGAACGCGTCGCAAACAGTGAATATTTTCTAGCTGATTAGCTGCCCCAAACCCAATCCTCACGCGCTCGGACAAAGTCAAGCACGCCGCTTGTTCCGGGCCTATCGCGGCTGGAGAGAAGAATCGCGGATTTAACCATCAGTCAAGAGTTACACACAAAGTATCGAAGCCTGCTATAAGTTGTACCTTATACATGCTCAAGAACTACCGTACGAAGGGTGTGAAGTTTGAGAAGTGTAATGTACCTTGCAGGTTCCCCGAGATTGGCGAAAGTCTTGGCAAGATTAGCGTGGAGCTTTCCCGGTGCCGTCGACATCATCATCTTGAGTTCGCATCCCTTTTTGGAGGAGGCTGGTCGGCACGCAAAATGCCCAGATTCCTTCGTCGCGCTTCAATTCTCCTGTGTCTCTATTTCATCCACATACCGTATGAGTAGCATTCAGCTTGGCAGGTAACCAAGTCTACCTACTCGAGCTTACCCCGTTAGTACCACAGCGATCAGCCCTCTCAGTTTCCGTGATGGGCAAACCCAGAGTAATCTACTGGTTTCGCACCGACCTGCGTCTCCACGACTCTCCAGCCCTTAAAGCCGCGCTAGACCTGAAGCCTGAATGTCTGTATCCAATCTGGACATGGGACCCGCATTACGTCTACCGCGCAAGAGTTGGACCAAACAGATGGCAGTTCTTGTAAGCCTCTTCAAGCTCAAATTACCTGCGTGAAGGTTTTAATGGAAACCCCCAGAATCGACTGCCAAAACGACCTTTCGGACTCAATTACCAAGCTCAATAAGAAGTCTAAACTCCATGTCATCCGCGAAGCCCCACAGACTCTGTTTCCCAAGCTCTGGAAAGCATGGAAGATCAGCCATTTGGTATTTGAGAAGGACACGGATGCATATGCGAGGAGTCGTGATGAGGAAGTCATGGCGCTGGCGAAGAAAGCTGGTGTTGAAGTGGTTGTTAAACCCGGACGAACACTTTTTGACCCAGATGAATTGGTAAAGCACAATCATGGGAAGCCTACAATGTCGATCAGCCAAGTTCAGCAAGCTGGCGAAAAGCTTGGCGCACCTCCCCGACCAATCGATACACCGTCATCGCTGCCTGGTCCTGGAGATACGGAGCTGGACTTTGATCAGGAACAACCTGCTTCGGAGCCAGATGTCAATGCTATCCAACGGAACAAGAACGAAAAGTCATATGCGTCCGGACTGGCAGGGCCCAAGGGCGATTTCTCCGTGCCTACAATAGAGGAGATCGGAATCAAGGCTGCTACGTCGCCGCATCGAGGAGGGGAGAGTCACGCGCTTAAAGCTTTGGATGAAGTCATCAAAGACGAGGATTACACCGCGACTTTCGCGAAGCCCAACACAGCGCCGACAGACTTCGAACCGCAATCAACAACCCTCCTCTCACCGCATTTGCATTTCGGGTCTCTGAGCTGCCGCCTGTTCTACTGGCGTGCTCAGGATGTGATCGACAAGTACGGTTCCAAAGCCACGCAGCCACCAACCTCACTCACTGGACAGCTGCTATTCCGAGACATGTATTTTGGCGCCCAAGCAGCGCTGGGTCACACTTTTGCTCAAACGGTCGGAAACCCCAACTGCCGTTTCGTGCCCTGGCATCTTCCCAGTCGAGTCGCGGACTCATCCGATCCACCAATGACCGAAACCAATGCCGCAGACGGTACGAGTGGACGTGACTACCAAATCGACGATCCACAGGCAGAGGAGTATTTTCGCCGCTGGAAACATGGCATCACAGGCTTTCCCTGGATTGACGCCCTGATGCGACAGCTACGCCACGATGGCTGGATACACCATCTCGGCCGTCATGCAGTTGCTTGCTTCCTTACACGCGGTGGATGCTACGTCTCCTGGGAGCGAGGCGCCACCGTATTTGAGGAATGGCTCATTGACCACGAGGTCGCCTGCAACATTGGAAACTGGCAGTGGCTAAGCTGTACTGCATTCTATGCTCAATTTTATCGGTGTTATAGCCCCATCGCGTTTCCGCGAAAGTGGGATAAGGAAGGAAAGTTTGTGAAAAAATGGCTTCCAGAGTTGGCGAAAGTGCCCGAGAAGTACATATACGAGCCGTGGAAGGCGCCTGTTCAAGATTTGAAGAAAGCAGGCGTAGTATTGAAACCGGACGCAGAACTAGACGATAAAGAAGGCGATTTGAAGGCCTATCCAAAGCCGATGTTCGATTTCAATGAGAGGAGACAGATATGTATCGATGGACTGAAGCAGGCATATGATGTAGGACTTTATGGGAAAGATCCGAAAGTATTAGATGGAAGCTGGAGGAAATTGTTCCCAGATAACGCTGAGGGCCCTACCAAGGGGAAGAAAGGTGGAATAGGAGGTATGGTCGAAGAGCACGAAGAGGCAACGGGGACAGAGGAGTTCGAAAATGAACGACGCAATGGAGAGGAGAAAGAGTCCACTCCGATCAAGAAACGGGCAACCCGAGGGTCAGCATCGCCCAAGCAGGGGCGAAAACGAAAGGAGGACCATGGTTCCATGGAGCAGTTCGTGAAAAAGTCAAAAAAGTAGTCAGCGTTATGTGAATGCGAGTCTCAGACATCAGGGCAAAGAGGCTGCCCGGTCAGCGTTCGTTCTCGCACCAGCAGCATCTAGTATTCGCCCATGGCAAATGAAAACAAGTAAGATCCAAAGCCTTGTCCTTGATCCGTAGTCTCGCTAAGCGCTGGGTGCGTTCGGGACTACGAATGGCGAAGCCGGTCGTTCCAGTGATCAAAGACGACGAGGCGGAGCAGTGGCGATTGCCTGTACTGCAAGAGATCAATGGATGGTTTCAGCGAAAATCGCTCATAGCCTTTAATGTGTCTTCAGTGTGCCTAGCTTCCTCCAACGACTGACGTGAGGAATGGAGAATCTAAAGCCTACGAACACATCAAATTTACCGTATGAGAGGATACAAGAGATTCGATCAGCTGTGAGTAGAAAACGGTAGCTTAGACCTGATTCAGAGAGCATTTCCAGCGAATTGAAGCTGTTGCTCGGCTCGCAGCGTGGCAAAAGGCGTGCTAGGATATACCTGCAAACAGGTCCTAGATGCGAGTCATCAATTATCTGCCATACCCAACAGACCCTATGGCAACGAGCTTCATGGAAGCACTGTTTGTTTCCTGTGGTGGTTGCCGCCCGGATGCACGGAATAGACTGAACCATCTGGTAAGTCCTGCTTGGTGTACATGGTTGAAGTGGCTATCGCGCAACAAGGCCATCAGCAGACACCAAAATGATTGTCTCAATGCCCTCAGTGTTATTCTAGATCGACGATCTCGTAAGTTGTGAAGCCTTCTAAGTTCAAGGCATTGGAGGAATGTGTTCAGCAGCGTCTTGTATGAAACCCCAGTCGTAGATGTCCAGCCGTTTCAAGCGTGGGGCAAAATGATCCACCGTACGTTCTGTCAACGGTCTAGACGGCGAAACATCATGCGTATATACCGCAGTAAAGCGTTTCACCTATTGCAGCCGTGTTCGAACATATCGATCTGTGGAAGACGCTTTTGGAGGGCGTCGTCCATCGTAGATAGTGTGGCCGCCGAGGACCCACAAGTTGACTCACACATGCATTTCGTGAACGGTTCGCGTTCTTGCTACCGAACCACGCACCATGACTCCTACTTACAGATCTTGAAACGCACAAAGACAAAGGAGTCGTCAGCAGGACCGCAATCCTGTTTGACGCCGTCTTAGAGTCGGATAGGTTACGAGAGCGAGAGGATCATGGACGAAGTTGTAGTGTTCGGTTTGTATCGGCAAGAGGGTCATGTGCTTGTCCGGTATACCAATTCTTCCGGACCTTGCTCAGCTGAGATGTCGCTGCAAAGGTGTCCAAGCTTTCCGCCAAAAAGAGAAAAGCTTGATCTGGGTACTCGAAACAGACTCATTTATGCGTGAGCGATTGCCAGCATTCCGACCGACCGGTTGGACAGGTTTGAGTAGGCGCTCGCAATGAGGCGCAGCTCGTTGTCAACCGCAACGGTCGAGCAAGGCTATCCGGGCCATACCGGGCAGGCCGATGGCAGCAATTTCGCTGCAGGAGTTGAAACAAACAACATTAACTAGTTATCGATATCATCGGTAATGTGGGTTATCGATTGGCGCCCCAAGGATCTTCGCCTTCTTCAATCCCCAGATTTTCGGCGGCTCACCAACGCTACACGGCGCAGATTGCGTCACATACTGATCCAAGCTGCTAATTTGCCACGGCCTCTTCTTTCTCCTTTCCATCTGGAAAGCAGGGTCTGTTTCGACCCATGGAGCTGGAAGGTTGTCTCTGAAGAGCTGGAGGCAGTCGATGCCGTAGTCGTTACGACTTTACCGGACCAACGGCGGGCCTGCAGAGAGAGAGCGCACGAGTAATCCAAGCCGAGATGCGCGCCGTTCGCCCCATGGATTAGGAAAATCCTCATGCATTGTCGCCGTCCCCGTGCGGCGCAGGGCCTTGATGGCGGGACACAGCCTCAGATTGTGGCGCTGTCTGCAAAGAGAATTTTTGAGCGCTGCAGGCATACCTTACCTTACCACCATGGCGTGCAGAAGTGCCCGGTCCACGACACAATTGCCCACAAAACACCACAATCCCAACGAATTTTAAAAATTTCGATTCATCTATTAGATTATAGAACTTCAAGAAGATTTTTGACGATTTGAAAATTTAAAATTATCTTGTAGGGTTGATTTAAAATTGTTTTAAATGCTAAAGTGTCTGTGGTCTTGGGGGGTCCGTGCGGTGGTCCTGGACCGGGCACTTTTGCACCCCATGGTGTTACCTCAGTGCGCACATGCAAAAGGCGAACGTCATAGTTGCGGGTTTTCGCTGCAAATGAATGCAGCCTGCATTAAGCGCTTCCAAGAATAATGCGCTTCGGAATGAGCTGCCCGTCCGCCTGGGCAAGCGCTTGGTGTTACTTGGGCAGCCCACGATTGTCGAGATCACAAGGTCTCGGTGCGCCTCTTGCGGCCGCCATCGTGGCCGTGAGGTCGCGTGCATCCATGTCTCTGTCTTCTGATTGGTGTGACCTCGCGAACGACGACATCCTGTCGTCCAGCTTTTCCAGTCCCGGTGGCCTCTCATCGCTGTCATCCCTTTTCGCCAGCCGGTCTCTTCCCTATGTCGGAACCAAGCGCATCTTAGTTGCGCATAATCCTGAGTTTGCTGGGCTCCCTAACATCCCCCCGGGTCTACCAGGCCCGCTGCTATCCCAATGAAGCAGTCTGGGCCGCTAGCAGGATCCCCCATTTGTTGCATCGAAATCTTCCAGAAGTACTTGCGGACTTCGCGCGACGTTCCGACGGCGCCCCGGTCGCGCTGCAATTATGCCTCAGATCTTACGGCCTTGATCTGCCAGAGTTGCGGGAGCTAGACGCCATCGTTCGGCATCCTCAGCAAGACGCGCCCAGGCGGACCGCGTACACCGGCACCTTACGATTGCTGCAGTTGACTAATGCCTGGCCGACCTCGATCAGTACAATGGAGATACGACACCGAGCGGGCTCTATCCTGAAGCGGATATCGACGCGGTGCTATAGGCCTTGGGCCTCTCACGGTGTCGGGCCAGTGCTCCACGCAATGCAGAGTGCTATCGCCTCATCTCCGCAAGCAAGTCGAAGTAGCCTTAGTCAAAGCCTCTGTCATCATGGCCGAGCTGGTGCAATTTCAGGCGCAGAACATATGTAGTCGAATGGCGGACGCAACACCGCGAGACGCTCGTACTTCCAATATTCGATTTCCATGTACTTACCCGCGCCCTCATCAGCATCCTTTCTGGCTGCCACTAGGCCGACTGAAAACAGACTCGCGCATCAAGCTGCATATGCAGGCCTTGCGCGAATACTTCAGTAGCGTTCTGCACCCAGCCCCCGCCGTCTCCCCACTGCAGGCGCTGACTCTTCGCTACTCCTCTCGGCAAGGGCTGACGCTCGCCACGACCCACCCCCGGCTGGCCTGGTCCACCAAAGTAGGCCGGGTCGTATAAGAACTATTCACCCCACCCCATTACCCGTTCCTGACCCTACCTCTATCGCCCTTCCCTTTCTCCCGTCCTCATTCGTCCATCCCATTCTTCCTCTTCCATAGGCGTGCGCTCTAATTCCCTCGCTGGGACTGCCTCGGGCTCGTCATCGTTTATTTCAAGAAATTTTGTTTAGTCACTATACTACTGCTCTCACGAACACCAACGCCCAAATTCCCTCTGTCGCATCATCGTCGCATAAGAACTTTTCTCACATTGTCGTCATGCCTATACAATTATTGCCAGCCTCCGCTGCGGCATTCGCGCCCCGATCTAATTGCACGGTCGTGCTCAACACCAAGGTCGAGCCCTGGTTAACGCAAGCGCTGAAGCGGATAAACCGTATCAAGCGACCGTTGAACAGTGTCACACAGCACCACCGATGTCTCACCGAGACCCTCTCAGGCCCATCGGCAATATGGACATTATCGTCGATCATGCTTCCCAAGGCGCCGGATTCGGAACTACGCAAGGACTCGAATCCGCTTGTCGAGGCACTCTTCAACTATCAGCTGATCCACATCGAGGCCTACGTCGTGCATGTGGATATGGTTTCACAGCATGAGGTTGCATTCAAGCTCACGCAAGAAACTATTGACTCCCTCATCGAGTACCACAAGGACATCTACTCTGTGGATGCTTCCGCGAGCACGTGGAACTGGAATGAGAAGGAGACTCAGTTGAAGAAACTGCAAGAAGAATTCGTCCAAGCAGTCAATAAGTTCGTCTTCCGGACCGGTGTTCGTGCCCTTGAGGGTCTAGAGGAGGAAGGGTCGGGCGAACTCCTTGAGGGACGCAGCCAAGATGTTAAAAATGCTATTATGGGATTGTTTCTACCGTTGTTGCCTCCGCCACCGAGGATCGTGGATGTTATGGGCCCAGCGCAAGTTCTACCAAGCTCAACCGGTGCCGGAAACTGGTGGCAATCAACCACGCAAGCGGTGCCGCCACCACACCCAGCACCAGTCGAGTCTTGGAAGGTGTTGCCTTCAACCCCTAGCCCGACAATGACGACCTCGTCCGTTGACGCGTCGTCGTCGTTCTGGGCCACAATGGGGATGAATGACATGCAACAGCTTCCTTCGCCCACGCCTTCATTCAGCCAGCCTTTCACTTCTGCAGGCCAGTACTACAGCTCACCGCAAACGACCACGGCAGCTCCGATGCTTCCCCTGCCCAGCCAGCTTGCGTCGCAACACTGCGGCACGAGCGCACAACAGGCGGGTGGCTTCGGCGGGTTCGCGTGGAGTTACAACGACTTCACTCCACAATATGCTGTCATGTAGCAACCACAGACTCCGGTCTCAGCCGTAAGCGGTTCTGATAGCTGGTGGCCCAGCCGTTCTTCTTCGCTTCTTCGATCAACGCTTTCGCGGCTCTCTGCCATGAGCCGTTGCAACGCCGACACGAACGATGTGACGCAACGCAATGCGGTTTAATACAGCACGAAGTGAATGGTCTTTCAGAACCACATTCTCACACATCCAACCATGGGCGGCGTCTGATGCAGCGGTTTAGCAAGCGATTCTCCACTTTTGTCTGTCGAAACTCATACATATTTTTGTCCTTATTTTTTTGTGTGTGTGTGTGCGTTTGATCTCCTGTTTGTTTAGCGAGCGTGTCCATTTGCTTTTCTGTATTGCATGGTTTTGCATGCACACACCGGCCGGACTGGCGCGTCAGATATCTTCAGTGTATTTCAGGGAGGGAGCGTTTGTCCATGCATTTCAAAGACGGGAAATTGGCCTCGCGGCCACAGGAGCCGGCTGGGATACATTCTCCCTTCAGACCCTGCTTTCGCTTGGATTTTCTTTGTTATTGACGGTCGCATAGGATGATCTGTGATGATTTACGAGCTTGGCATGCCACTCTCATCTTTACAGGTCGTTCTCGCTCTCCCCAAACTGATGTCGAGCATCAGCTGGAAGATTGTGGGAGGCAGCGACAGCGCAAGAACACATACGCATCTGGGATGTCAGTATAGTGTTTCGCTCTTTGTTGCGACTGGCTGGGATCGGGCCATGGCTGAGTGAGAGATCGAAGCAGTCCTCTTGCCCGTGGCAGACGACTTGCGCAAAGGCTTCGGATTTTCTGCTTGCAGAATACCGCCCCTTGATCGATCGCCCCACTCAGTCCTGCCCGGTCTTTTGACTGCCGTGCAAGGATGACATAGGTTCATCTCCTATGCTTCGGACTGGTGCCGAGGAAGCTCTTCGACCGACAGGACTCAGTCGAGAGAATGAGATGCAGGAAAGAAGCCGCGCTTCTGCTCATACTGTAAAGTTAATCGAACAATGGAACATCAAACAGTTGTGGCACATCCATGTCTGATTTGCGCCTGTGAGGTTTTGGTTCGCTGCAAGGTCTGTTGGTCGCCTCCGGCACAAGTCCCGTCCCGCGTGACTGAATGGTGGTTATAGCGTGCTAGTGTCACCGGGGAGCGCGGGATCGCTTGACGGCGATTCCATGTCCTACGTGAAGGCGTGTTTTCACAATTTCAGCGGGCGAGATTTGAGGCGTGATTGGACTGGCAGAAAGTGACAACGGGCCGAGCGGCTGCCCTCCCTACCTAAGGCCTAGGTAGGTACCTAGTTAGGTAGGTTGTGCCTTTGTCCCAGGCCGCAATCGTCATCCCGCTCGACCACCTCATCTGCCCCATGTTTTCGTCTTCAGCCGCCAGCCTCGCACCACTCCATAATAACAGCAACAGCCTCCCCCATCACCTAGGTAATCGACCAGACCTACCTCTTCCCCTTTCACCATCTTCGTCCCTCGATGAAATCACGGTTCGAGTCTTGAGTCGTGGTTTGGGTCCCAAGTCCTTTGCGACCGCGTTGGCCGGTTGCCTCCACCTTTGAACCCCGGGCCTCGCACTGCGCGAGCGCCTGAGCAATGCCTCCCTCAAACACGCCCGAACAGTCCTCAAGCAATTCACCAATTCTAGTACGTAGCCCTACTCCATCCACAGCGCAATATCTCCAAATACGGGCTTCTCTGTTACCCGTGTCGATAGTTGCGCCTGCAACGAGGCTCTCCTGCTACACACAACCTGCTGACTGTTTCACATAGGGAACAGCTGCTGCTCGTCCACAAACACCGCCATCTTACTTGTCTGCCCTCAATGAACTGGAAAGCCCTGTCCTGGATCTCGCTGCGACGTTGACGACGACGGCAGCCGAGGACGAAGCCGATGCCGAGAATGTGCGGTTTTTAAGAAGGTTGATGGACTCTGACTGGTCACCGCAAGATCTCGAAGCAGTTGATGACATGGCACACGACGGTCTGCCTCAATTGGAGGATGCTGTAGCGGTCGAGAATCGAGACCGAATTTTACCGGTCCCTGTACCTGAGCAGTACAGGACATCCGGACAGTCGAATGCTCGGCTAGGACGGCATGATGGCGATGACCAACCCCGGCCAACTTCATCGCGCATAGACACGGCAAGAAGACGGCCAGATTCGCAACGTTTTGCAGCAGAGCGCGAAATTTTAGAGCGGGAATTACAGCGCCAACGCAATCAGCATTCCGATCGGGGAATGCAAGACGAGGAAGTTGAACGCGTCGTTCGATTACAGGGCATCCTGTCACGCTTGAATCGTCTACAAGAACCTGCTGCTTACGGTGACCGAATACCGAGCCAGCAGTCACTATATGACTGGGCACCGGCCAATGACGACGACGACGGGCCAGAGCTGGAGGACATACTGCGAGAATTGAGACAGCAGCAGCCAAACACCCACCCAGAGATCCTCCGTGTACTTGGGAGATCACAGCTGGACGCTGAAAGAGAAGCACGAAATAGAACACACTCTTCCCGATTCCTAAACGCCCATGCCTCATTACATCCTCAATCTTCGGAATCCTCTTTACGCTCAGCCGCTATCCTTCAATCCGTTCGTCGCCACCCACGATTTGCTGCTCGCTCGCGGGATTATTTGCAAAGATACGTGATGGATCGCGAACAAACGGGCAATGATAGTGAATATCGCGATCGGCCAAGCTCACGCTGGCTGCGTCCTCCGTCTCTAGAATCCGCCCGATATGAATTGAATAGACTAGCTTGGCAGACGCAACAACGCCTTCACGAATCCCACCCCCGCGATGGACCGACTCGTCTCGATGCCCTTCGAAGAGGTCGTCCTGACCATTCTTCCTCATCAAATACCTCATCCAATCCCCACCTCGAATCAGCCATTAGGTATTTATCACGCTTAAGAGACTCAACATGCTATGAACAGAGTCTTTCATACGCCGTCGACGGTGGCTTTGTCACGAAGGACTTTTTCGGAGATCAGCATGAGGACTTCATTCTTGATCCAGAATTGCTCCTCCCGCCACCTCCCAGCTCCTGGTTAGCACCTGGTATGGTTTTCGAAGGTAGCCAACATGCCACTGCGACTATAATATCTAGTTCCCACTTTGGCCAACCTTCCTCCAATGGCCATGGAGAAAGAAGCACAACGGTATACCGACTACCTAATAATCAATCCATTACGTCCACGACCTTTGAACCCGCGATATCCCGACCAGAGAGCAACAATTTTGAGACGTCACGTCCGTGGCTCAGCTATTCCTTCACTCCGCTGCCTGGTTCGGGAGAACCTGCACGAACATCCAGCGTAGCTACAGCACAAGATAATTGGCCAGTGCGCGTCACAATCCACGCTGTAGACTACGAGAATATGACTCTTTCTGGAACAATGGAAGCCTTCAATGTCCCGAACCAGCCTTCCAACCATCACAACCTTTTATCTCCCCATAACGGTCACAACACCCTTACTTTCACCGATGACGCTCTTAATTACAGTACACACCTTCAAACCCCGACTTCATCTACCTCTGCCAGCTTCCCGGGTTCCACATCGACTTCCACATCGACACCAACCCCCAAAGGCGCCCCCATCACCACCTACCTCGAAGGCGAAATCCTCGACTTCGAACGCTTCCACACCCTGCAAACCACCTCCTTCCCCTCCGACCTCCGCACCGACGCCGTCTACTGGCGCAAGCTGGCCCCCTTCAACCAGCACCACGCCGACGAGGCCGTCGTCCGCCAGCTCGTCACCAAGAAGGGCTACGAAGCGCTGCGCCGCGACTGGATCCTGATGCGCTGGAAGGAGCGCCACTTTGTCAAGACCGTCGGGCGAGACTGCTGGGGCCGCTATACGGAGATGTCGCCCTTGCACCCGTCTTCGTCTTCTTCGGCGGCTGCTGCTGCTGCTTCTGCTGCTGCTACTGGTGCTGCTGCCGAGCAGGCTGCTTCGGCGGATGCGGATGCGGAGAAGATGAGGTTGGATGGCGTGCCGAGTCCTGCGGCGGGGGACTCGATGCAAGGGCACGGGCTGACGATTTCGGGGTTCTATTATGTGTGTATGAGGAGGGATGATGGGAAGGTGGAGGGGTTGTACTATGATCCGCAGAGTAGTCCGTATCAGCACCTGCGGCTGAGCCCGGTCAGGGCGCCGGGGATGGGGCTGGCGGCTTCGGGATTGAGGTGAGAGTTCAGGGCGATGATGGGGATAGGAATCGTGGTTGGTTGAGGCCGTTGGGCGGGTATTCTTGTCGATTGGACAGTACTTTCTCGGCTGCTGTCATAAACATCTGGAGCTGGATTATTGTTGCACGGCATGGGCATGTTATGAGCATGGCGTTCGTTGACACCAATTAATTTTAGAGAACGAGCTTATAGGAAGTGTAGCCTACGATTGAAAGCAGTAGAGTGGGTTGCCTTCAACTACTGATCAAATTCCAATACTATCGGCAAGAACGCTAAGTGAGGCTCTGTCGGATATATGCCACAGAAGATACTACCAGTCCGAGTATCCATTTTTCGATGAAGTTGATCCCCATTCATTTAGTCCCGTCAAATGCTGGCAAAATCATAGGAGTACATGGCGGTGAGTCTATCTATTGCTCGGTCTGGAAGTAATTGAGAAGGATGGTACGCTCCTGTGATTCCTCACCCCAGTCGCGGACGACGACACATGAGCAGTTGACGACTTTTCGGGGATTGCCTTCGCGATCAATTTGGCCTGTTCTCGGCAAAAGCCACTAATTAGCCTCACATTCCATAACTCCCTTCAGAATAGTGGATTTTCAATTCTCCAGCTTATAGAGAGTTGGGAACAAAGACTCACACAACCCAGCCCACTCGCCCAATTGCTTCCCATCCGGCACCTTGATCAGCGGAATCTTGTGCTCCCCACACAGCGCCACCACCAGCTTCTTGTACGCTTCTTCCTCGCACGCCTCGTTCAGCACGCACATGTGCGCTTGTCGTCGGTCCAGCGCTTTGCTCGCCTCGCGCAACCCACGCGCGAGGCCGTCGTGGATCAGGGCGAGCTTGAGGACGCCCTTGAGCGCGTCCAGGACGGACATCTGGCCTTTGCCGGCCGAGGCATCGGCGCTGACTTCGACTTCGTCGGCGGCGGGGACTTCGGGTGCCTCTTCTCCGTCCGACTGCAGAGATGGGAAATTAGGCGCTGGTTAGGTGCGGTGGAAGGAGAAGACGGTTGGTTGATGCGTTTGGGGGGGGGTCAAGTGAAGGATCGATGGGAAGCTTACCATGATGAATGAGCTTTGCTAGAGCCTTCAGAGATGCCGGGTGTTCCTCGAAGAGTGTTATAATTAGAGAGAAGAAATGTTGTGGTCGCGTGTCGTAGCTGCTGATAAAAATTTCGAGCGCACAAGTGACAGAGTTTTTGGCCTTGTTGTTGTGCGCTTCGGCAAGGCGGGATTTGCCGGTGCCGAGACTTGGATGAGAGCTGCCGGAACAAGTCCGCGACTCAACACCGCGTCCCTCCATATCACAGCCGTAAAGAGACCGCTTTTAAGGTAAATTGGACTGGATTGAGTAGCCTTCGGTGGTTGCGAATATCACATGAGTCTTGGACTGTCTGAGAATTTGGCAAGTTGTCGATTCTCCCGCTGAAGCTTGCACTTCGATAGAGGTCTACGTATCGCAAAGTCCACCCCCTATTTCACAGGCTTTGTAGAAAGCTACAGTAAGATTGTCAAACATCGACACCTTGGAATTCTCAATCTTGAAAGGACTCAATTGACGTAGTTCAGGCTCTTTGGTTACTGTTCGCTTTCTAATGTGTAACTTGGTGACGCTGGCATTATTAAACGTTGTTTGCTCGTATGATTTCACTGCGAGCACTACGGTAAGTTGATAATCTAGAGGAGATCAGAGGTAAAGTTCACACTCCAACTGGGTTTCTCACTTTGACATGCTGTTATGACGACATGGGATCAGTGTCACGCTTACCTCGCGCCTTCTCTCGCTAAAGTCAACAAAAACACTGCATTCACCCAAGTCCTTGATTTCTTTTCCTTCCATACTCCAATACCGCTCAAACAACAGACATACGAGCTACGCTCAGCTTTACGTCACACATCATGCAAACCTCTCCATTAGAACGCTTGCAAAATCTCATTGATAGTGGTCGGCTCTCGCGGCTCACAAGTCGTCTGGCACTCAACGAAGAAGACACCAGTCGACCTCTTGAGCACCGTCAATTGCCCCGCGAAGACGCCACTGATGCCATTCAGGACGAGAATCTCGAAAATGTAGGTGCTGGGTCAGACGGAGAACCACTTTCCCCCCAGGGCAAGAATAAATCGAAGGACTCGAACATCTCCGAAACAGATGTCAGCATTGGTCGTCACCAATGGACTCATGATCCGACCAAGGCAACTAGAATCAACATCCATCTAGACAATCCCGGTGTTTCCCCTACCTACTTGGCCCTGGATCCACGCCGTGGTCAATTATCTACACCTGGAGAATCGTTCGCTCCGATCGTCGCGATCAGCAAACTCCCATACAAGTTTGTCCGAGGGGATATTGCTCAGCCCATTGCATCTACATTCTTTGACGAAGGAAAATTTTGGATGCGCGAATGGGAGCTGTGAGTTGACTTTGCCACTCGCCTAATTACATTGAAGACATTCGGTGAATAGGATAGCCCGCCTTAGTGTCACGCAACCCCTCCAAATGGAGACGGCTCATGAGCATAATCGAGGTGATAGTGAATGAAACCCCTGGAAGGAACACCCACATGACACAATTTGTGTCATATTTGCATTACCAGGTGCAGGCTGACCTAATTTTTGACAGGTATTATATACATCCGCCACACACGATCGCAAAGAAACCAATCATCCTCATCCCATTACAGCAGGTACAGGCACTCATCTCGGCGATCAATGACACCTTTGTCACTTGCGAATTTACACTACCACCAACCTTTTTCGACATGGGCCTCATCGTCCAGTTTCCGGATCATCCACGAGCACGACCTCGCTTCTTGGGCAAATCAACTTCCAGGGAGCAATTCGATTTTCTGGAGCTCAGTGTACCACCTCAATCGATGATGTGTCCGCCAGAAGAATATGTGCCTCCACCCGATGACAGGACCTTCGAGGCCTTCGAGCGCAAGGTCCAGGCAATACTTAACCTTAACAAGAGTCGTAAGAAGGCGGCAACCGCGAAGAAGAAAGATGATCGAATTAAGAGACAACAGGAGATGGCTCGGTCGTTGAAGCGCGCCCAACGTTATCTGGGTCTTCGGCCAAAGAGCCAGCGTGAATGTAAGTATCAACCGCTGTACATCGTCTACGCCATAACATTACTAATATAGCTATTATGAAGCGATCCTCACCGAGAAATTCGAGAGCTGGGAGGACGAAAGAGACGCCTTTGCAAAAATCTCGGAGCAAGCTAAGCTTCCTCCAATCGACATCGCATATCCGTCTCCCTATCCTTTCGACAGCTCTGTTGTCTTTATCTGCATCGATGTCGAGACGTGGGAGAAAGACCATCGATCAATCACCGAGATCGGCGTCTCTACTCTCGACACCTTGGATCTTATCGGCATTCCGCCGGGCAAGAACGGAATCAACTGGGAGCCTAAGATTGACAAACGCCACTTCCGCATTGCAGAGCACGCCCATTTGGAGAACTCGAAATATGTTGCAGGTTGCTCGGATAAATTTGAGTTTGGCGAAAGCGAATTCATCAGCGTCAATGATGCGCCCGCGATCCTTGCGTCCATCTTTACTCCTGTCTCATCTCTTCCGTCTGACCAACGCGCTGCTCACTACACACCTCCCAGGCACGCCTTCGTGACAGCGTCAGGCGAGCGATTCACGCCACCTACTCGTAACGTCGTGCTCGTCGGCCACGATATCCATTCTGATATTAGCTTTCTACGCAACCTTGCCGAGGACTTTGATCCGCTATTCCCTAACAAGACTGCTGGTGGATCACAAACCTCTCCGATAATTGACACCCTCGACACGGCGTACATGTACCGCGTTCTCACGCACGATGTGAACTCGAAACAGCTTGCGGTTCTCCTAGTAGATTTCGAAATTGCGGGATGGAACCTACACAATGCAGGCAATGACGCTGCCTACACGATGCACGCCATGGTTGCGATTGCCCTGAGGGCTGCGGAGGGCAGGAAGGGTGGAGCAGGCAAATTGCCAACAGGCGGTGAAAAGACTGGTGATGAAAAAAGTCCAGAAGAGAGGAATGAGGAGGTACTGCAAGAGAAGATCAGGTTGGCTGTCGAGGAGGCGGAGCAGCGCGTGCGCGAGACGGAAGAAGGGTGGGAGAGTGATGAAGGTGATGGAGGGGCTCCGTTGCCACCAAGTGAGGTGCCGATGACCATGAAGAAGAGGTTCAGCGCAGAAGAAAAGATGAATGATGGAGGTGTGCCCCTGTCAAAAACGGAGGATACTGTCTAGGCGAAAACGAAGAGAGTTAGAATGAGCAAACACGGAGAAAAAACATGAGGTAAGGGTGGACGGCCTGGACAGAGCGACAACAGCTAGACGGATGGAGCCTGGTCTTATATCACGATTGCTCATGTTGCTCCACAGAATATGAAGAATGCACGAACAGGCTCTGCATGGGGTTACTTGCTTTCATAGGTACTAATTATGCTAGAATAAATCCCGATGACGCTGATCTCATACCGCGGCAATACTAAAGTGAAATGTATCGCATTATAGACTTCTTCCACTACGTATCAACAAATATGCCTTAGATTTCCCAGCAGAATTCGTCAAAAGAAATTACACTTCAATGAAGCTGGCTTTGCATGATCGCGACACCTTAACGTGCACCTGAAGTCTTAAGCAACTTAGACTAACCATGGAGCCACACAGCGCTTGCCCTCCTTGGACCCTACACCTCACCCTTTAAAACTCCTGTTCTCTCGAAGCAATAAACATGTCTCGGTATGGGACGGCATAATTACACCTTAAGCATACCCATGCCAAAGTCTTACCCTTTGCCAAGAAATCTTTGCCCCGCGCGACTTTGGGGTATCCCAGTCAATAAAGAGCCGGTATCCTGGCCCACAGCCCGCCGGCTTTAATTCAGCCTCCTCTTGTCCTTCTCTTGCTACAGGCGAGGGACTACCATAGGAATCCGAACCCGTTAGTGCATCAAATGCGTGGCAAGCCCTCGACTTACCTAGTTGAGTCATCGACGTTCGCACTCAGGTGAAGTGATCGTCAAGAACGTACGCATATTACTCCAAGCATAAAACCATTCAATCATGAATACCGAAGACTGTAATGAAGATTCTGAGCCCAAATCTTGCACCGCAGGGTGCTGTGCGGGAGAGGAAGTTACCTCCGATTCTAACTCGTCAACATGTTCAGGCGACGCGTGCTGCAGCAAAGAAGATGGTCATCAGAGCGCAGCAGAGTATTCTGGAAAGAGCAATTGCTGCATCTCTGGCGACGAGAAGAACTTGGAGCATGTTTCGCCCAAAAATAGCGCCACAAAGGTAGAGCAACTCTGCAAGGACGCGTGTTGCGGCGATCAGCACGGCGGTAAGGCTCCGGTCAGAGACTACGGGGAAAGCTGTTCAGAATGCATTCCACTCCAAGAGGGCGGACGAAAACCTTGCTGCGACGGTGAGTCTCTGTCTGCTCCTCTACCATGGTGAATTACTAATTCGTGGAACTAGAGTCATGCCTTGAGACACTTGCTCGTCGCGACTGTGACGAAGCACAGAGTACGAATGGTAAGACGGATTGTAAAGGAAGAGCCGATTGTTGTACAAGTACCCAGTCAGATGTGTCAGGACACTCTCACAATACAGATTCACCAATACATCGCGACAATGTTCCATGTCAAACTCATTTCGAACGCGTCATGGATACTTACGGCAAGCTTCTGACAACGCTCGGATGCATTTGCAAAGTACTGCTATCTCAGAACCGGGAGACCTGTTGTGCACCTGGTCACAGGTTCTCGAGGCCAAAAACTGGCTCCCCAGCGCGTGCACACTCGCCATGTGTGAATGCACAACGTGGATGTTGCAACTCCGATCCAGGTTTGCAAAAAGGTACAACTGGTGTAACTGAGTCGGGTCGTGAAAACGATCGAAGTGCTGGTCACGACGCTGCATCTTCCGGCCTACTCTACGGGAGTGTCAGCTGCAAAACAAAGAAGAAAGCGACCGATGTCAAACCGCATGATCTCATGGACCATGAACGCGGCGAATCTCTTGCTCGAAATAGCACTACCGATGACTGTTGTGAAAAGGGCGACTGCAGCAAGGAGCAAGGCAGCCGTGATGCGGAAGATGAAGACGACCCTGCAATCCGCGCCGCGCCCCCTTCACCTCCTCGAGTTGATTTCGGTGATCTTGAGAAAGGCTTCAGTGGCACAAAGCACGTCTTGCTGAGTGTACAAGGAATGACATGTACCGGGTGCGAGACAAAACTATTCCGGTCGCTGTCGGCCCTTCCGTCTGTCCACAATCTGCGCACCAGCCTTGTACTGTCTCGAGCCGAATTCGATATCAACCCTCATGTGGTATCAATGGAAGACATCATGGCTCAGATGAAACGGGCAACAGGCTTCAAATGTGAAGAGATTCTACAGAAAGGTGCACAGCTGGATATCGTTTGGAGCGGAGACACCCATGTCTTGACATCTAAAAATGCTCCTCAAGGAGTATTGGATATAACTCCCATAGATCACAACCAATTCCGTCTTTCCTATGATCCGTTGAAAATCGGTGCGAGGGAGATCATTGACGCTGCTTTCGGAGTGCCGCTTCAGCTGGCACCCGTCAAAGCGGACTCATCGCTCGCTGCTGGGAGCACCCACGTCAAACATGTTGGCCTTATGACTCTTTTGTCTGCTGTTTTGACCATTCCGGTACTGGTCTTATCTTATGCGCCACTCAAAGGAAACCAGGTAGCATATCAATCGACTTCGCTGGCCCTGGCGACGATCCTCCAAATTGTCATTGCTGGTCCGTTTTATCCAAGTGCGCTCAGGAGTCTGATTTTTGCCCGCGTCATAGAAGTGGATCTCCTGGTCGTTCTTAGTACGAGTGCGGCCTACATTTTCTCAGTCATCGCATACGCTTTTTTCGTCAAGGGAGAGCCTTTGGCTGCCGACGAGTTCTTTCAAACGAGCACTCTGCTCGTTACGTTGATCATGGTCGGACGCTTCCTCAGTGCTCTGGCGCGTCAAAAGGCCGTCGAGTCAATTTCGATCCGGTCATTGCAGACGAATTCAGCTCTGCTAGTTCGTGGACGGGATGGGGGCGAAGTGGAGATCGACGCGAGGCTGTTGCAATATGGTGACATCTTCAAGGCGCCGCCCGATACGAGGATTGCCACAGATGGCACCGTAGCTTCTGGAACATCCGAGATTGACGAGTCCATGGTCACGGGAGAATCGAACTTGGTCACCAAATCGCCAGGCTCAACGGTCATTGCTGGCTCTATCAATCACTCAGCGCCTCTGCTTATCCGGGTGGGTAGACTGCCGGGAGAGAACACAATTAGCACCATCGCCGCACTGGTGGATGAGGCCAAGCTATCAAAGCCCAAGATGCAGGCTTTGGCTGATCGTGTAGCCACTTGGTTCGTTCCTGTGATCGTGTTCCTGACCATCGTCACGTTTATCGTCTGGATGGTAGTAGGGACGGTCGTCCGTCACAAAACGACTTCAGATGCCGCAGTCGATGCTATCACATTTGCAATAGCGGTGCTGATCATCTCGTGCCCCTGCGCTATCGGCCTTGCTGTACCAATGGTCGTTGTTATTGCCGGTGGAGTTGCAGCAAAGCATGGGGTGATCTTCAAGACTTCCGATGCTATCGAAGTGGCATGCAAAACGTCCCACGTGGTTTTTGACAAGACGGGAACATTGACACGGGGCAAGCTGGCAGTCGTATCAGAATGGTACAAGGAATCAGAAGATGCCACCCAAGCCTACCTGCTTGCGCTATTGAGCAGCATCAAGCATCCGGTCTCTATTGCGATTATTGAACACCTCAAGGATCCCAAAGTCACCCCCGCTGAGGTCGTGAAGATCGAGTCAGTGCCGGGCAAAGGGGTCAAGGGTATAATTGATGGCCAAGAGCTCAGGGTCGGAAATTCTCGGTGGCTTGGTGTCGAAGAGGCGCCTCAAGTCCGAGCCCTACTTGAGCGAGATGTCACCGTTCTCTGCCTTACCATGAACAATGACTTGCTGGCTGCATTCGGTTTGAAAGACAGTCTCAGAGATGACTCAGCAAATGTCGTTGCTTCACTGATGTCACGAAACATCACGGTCTCGATTGTGAGCGGCGACGGCGCTGGTGCCGTGCAAGGTGTTGCGGATCAGCTAGGCGTACCCAAGAGTCATGTCAAGTCCAACTGCTCACCCGGCGACAAAGCCAAATATGTCGAGAGCCTGATGAGGGGCGGAAAAGAGACGGTCATTTTCTGTGGGGATGGTACCAATGATGCTGTTGCTCTTGCGCAAGCCACTATTGGCCTCCACGTCAACGAGGGCACAGACTTGGCACAGAGCGCTGCCGATGCTGTCCTCATTCGCCCTGCATTGACAGGAGTGCTCACCTTAATCGACCTCTCTCGCGCGGTGGTGAGACGCATTATCTTCAACTTTGCGTGGTCCTTCGTCTACAATATCTTTGCCATATTACTTGCTGCTGGCGCGTTCGTACGTGCTCGGATCCCACCGCAGTATGCCGGCCTGGGTGAAGTGGTGAGCGTTCTGCCGGTGATTATTGTTGCTCTGCAGCTTAGGCTGGCAAAAATCGGTATATAAGTGGTCACTGCTCGTTAAGACCTCTCGGGAAACGAAATCTTCAGCAATCAATGCTACGGATCTTGCGAAGTGGCTGAAGAGGTTTGTTTTCGCATGCTTGAACTATCGGATACCTAGATACAATAAAACCGCTACCCTATCGTTAAGTTTTCATCTCTTCCAAATGCATGTCGATGTGGATTAGGCGCTCAGGTTAAGGTAGATTGTTCATCTAGCTTTTATCCAAGTAAGCACCCAAATTTATTTAGAGGTCGAACTCCAAGCGTTTCTTGAAGCATGTGACGAATGATCTAAGATAATATCTCTCCACAGATGATAGAATAAGAAAATATCCTAGAACAATTCCAATTGAGATGCAACAACCTAAGAGACTGACCTCGAGTCTAATTCGAGACACGATAGTCTCTCAGGTTGACAGAAGATATTGATTAAGCTGAGTAGAATTCTCTAAGGAACTAGGATTCTCTAGGGAAGTTATCTATCGAGGAGAGTGAGGCAGGTATTTATGCTGCTCGGAATGCTGCCGCTTCCGATTCAGGAGAACTAGGGTTCCGGAATACGCGGCAGAACGCGCCTTCACGTGATCCTATTGGCCTATATAGGTAATTCCTATACCTAAAGGAGCAGGCGGTCTAGCTCCGGTACTCCGGCGTAGCAGATTCAGGAGATCAGGAGAATACTCACCAATCTGTCAAAGGTGCATACCCAAAGCCATCACGAAATTTCATGATATGGATTTCCAATTTGGACGACTGCTGATTGCCAGACGTGTGGCGTGCCCGGTTCGCCCTACTTATGATAGGTTAAACGCTCACCGCAGCGTCGATTTACAGCCTACCAGATACCACCGAAAGCAACCACCCCATCGATAGCGCAAAGCACAGTCTGACTAATAGCTTTAAAACTTGCTCCGGTTTGAGAGAAACACGTAAGAGGCTTGAGCTGTGTGAACATCCGCAACGCCCCGTGGCGTTGTGCCCTTGTGCCCTCGTGCAGGACTCACTTGATGGCCGAGTATGCACGCACGTGGCCGCAACGCATTCCAAGACTGTCAAACCCAAGCTTGCTCGCATCACGACGTTCTTTCGGCAACGACGCGGCTCACCATCTTCGCCAAATGCTGAAAAGAAAGTGCGGAAGTAAATTTCGGTGATGTAGCGTGCCTGTGCATGCTGGATAAAGAAATTCCGTCGAAGAGCCGGTGTGCCTTCACGCGAAAGTAGCTAAAGAAGAGGGAGATGCTGACACTGATTCGCACTTGTCCGCGCCTTTCGCACGTAAATTGTACAAAATGGCTCCTGACAGAGGTGTTTTTTCCATTGGGGGGCCTGATGCGCATGGAATAAGACCATCGCATGTATTACTCGACGACTTGTGATAATGGCGCCATCCGCAAATCCTGGAGTTCCTACTTCTCCTGCCAATCCCGAAGTCCAAAATGAGGACCAGCGGGAGAAGACGGGCGAGTCCGAAGTGACCGAACCATTGCCAACGCTTGCTGGGGAGATTCCAGAGACTTCCAAGAGGAAGAAACCTCTATCCTTCCATTTTGCCGTGCTCTCTTTATTGCTGATGGTCTTCGTTGTATCTCTTGATGCCACCACGCTGGCTGTTGCCATACCTGTAGGTCTGCTGTTCCATTCCCCGACTCAGTTCAAACCCTACACCTTTTTTGAGATTCTTATTATGCGCAGATAATCACTAGCCAGCTCCGTGGCACGACTCTCGAGGCTTTCTGGGCCAGTATCTCCTTCACGCTAGCCGTTGTCGTCGTGCAACCAATTTATACCAGCGTTTCGGATGTTTTAGGACGAAAGCTCCCACTCTACGTCGCCTTTGTCTTCTTCTCCGTCGGCTCAGTAGTTTTTGCCATTGCCCAGAACATGTCTATCGTCGTTCTGGGCCGCGTACTCCAAGGCCTTGGCGGCGGTGGCATCGACGTGCTGAATGAGGTCATTGTCACGGATATCACAACTCTCAAGGAGCGTCCACTGTACATCGGCCTTCTGTCTATCCCTATGGCAGCGGGATGCGTTTTAGGGCCTATACTTGGTGCGGTTTTCAGCGAATATGTGGATTGGCGCTGGATCGGATGGATCAATCTGCCACTGATTGGCATTACTGCCATCCTGGCTGTGTTTTTCTTGAACCTTAAAATTTCAGATCTGTCCTTCCGCGCACGGCTGGCAAAGTTGGATTGGTTCGGAATGTTACTATTCGCTATTGGCTGTACCGCATTTGTCTTGCCATTGAGCTGGGCTGGAGAAATGTATCCGTGGTCATCGTGGAGAACGATTGTTCCCTTGGTTATTGGTGTGGTCGTCCTCGCTATATTCGCCGTTTACGAGGCTAAACCTGTCGAGGCAGTCTTTCCGTATCGCATCTTCCGATCCCGAACTGCTCTGGTCACATTAGTGGGTAGCTTCATACATGGAATGGTCACGTACACGCTCCTGTTTTACTTGCCTCTGTTCTTCCAAGCTGTTCACCTCAAAAGCGCTATGCAAGCAGCCGTGTATTTCCTACCGCTCTGCTGCACTATTGTGGGCTTTACCGGCATGGCACCATGGGCGGTTGAATATGTGCGCCATTATCGCTGGGAGATCTGGCTGGGCTGGATCCTGCTTGCTGTTGGCGTTGGACTCATGTCCCTCTGGGATGTCGACACTTCTCTCGCCGAGACGGCTGGTTTTCAGGTCATTGCTGGTATCGGCATTGGTGCTCTCTTCACTGTTCCGTCCATACCGATGCAGGCGAGCGCGCCGACTGTCACGGACCAGGGGCTTTCTGTGGGCATTTTGGTGTCCTTCCGGCTCTTCGGTGCTCTTATCGGACTCGCAGTGGGTGCGACAACTTTCAGTGGCGCTTTTGGAGGCTCTATTGCTTCTCTCAGTCCGCTTCCTAATTCTGTGGCCATTCTTAGGGACCCAAGCAAGGCAGTGGGATTCATACCTTCTCTGAGAACGATCGATTTGCCTCCAGAATTAATGTATAGCATTCGACAAGTTTATGGTAAGGCAATGCAGTCGATTTGGTATGTCTTGGCTAGCTTTGGCAGTCTTGGTTTTCTCCTTTCTTTATTTACTGAGAGGTTGGACATTGAAACAGAAGAAGTAGGAAGACAGCACTTTGACCAGACATCTTGAACCTCGGAACGTAAAACAATATGAAGGCTAGCTTGCTCGACTGTAGCATACGCTATAAATTTGTATCCACGTATCTTGGTGTTAGCATTGCTTGCATGGGTGGCATAATGAACTCAAAGAAGCAGTTCATCATGATCATATTCTACACTCACTGAGAAATGGATAAAAATACACTGTACGCTTTCGGGCCACTTTTATCTTGAAGGCATGTTTAGCTGAAGAACATGCTGAAGCGCTCTCGAAACCGTGGCGGAGATAGTGTAGCCTAACGAGGGTCTCGAGGCATACTCTCGAATGAGTTAGGATTAAGCGAGAGTCTCCAAGGGAAAGACTTGCCGTAGTTGCGCCTTCTAACGAGACTAGAAGCTCGCAAAGATTAATCATGGCATTATGATATAGAAGACTGTGCAAGAATCAGCATATGTCCTTTCAATCCTCTCTTTCCAAAGGAAAAAGAATGTCTCGATCATATGTAGAAGAGTCAAGAATTCATGAATGGCTCAGCAGCTGCGGCCTAGAGAAGTCTTGACCTCTACCATTCACAAGACAGGAAACAACGCCGAAAGTGCCTATTGAAGTTTGGGGTGCGCTGGGAACACCATATTTGCCGGCATCACACGCGCTGGCAGGGAAGAGAAACAGGCAGTCAACTCCTTCATAAAGCCGGCGACTAGCTCAGGGAAGCGCTGGGCAGCGTGACCACTTTTCTTATCATACATATTAATGGCTATACAACTGCAAATAAGACCGATTTCAGCCTTTGCATTGAATGATAACCGTTGTTCATAAGGCATAGTGTTGGAGAGCACGGAATACCCAATATAGAACTCTTCGTACCGTCCACAATCATGGTCAGGATCGGGCATAGATACTTTCGGGGTATCTTTGATCATCGTTAGTATTGAGAAATGATAGCATAATAGACTAGAGGAATCAGTTAGGATTTGGAATCTTCGTGGTCTCACGTCCACCACATCAAACTTACGTAGTCCAGTGATAGAGGCTCTAGGTGGTAAAATCGTAAGATATGCGCTCGCACTTGTTCTTCAGGCACCCAGGTGGTGCGAATAGCTTTGAGATCATGTCGTCATGAGCCATTACTACAGCCGGTACTCCGTACGTCATGCCGAGCTTATCCAATGAAAACATATTACCTTATATTCGATGTGGATCACCGTAGCGGCTTGGGGCGTTATCAAGAAGCTGTCTTGGCTCGTTCCAGTTCCCAGAGCCTTTTGCCTTTGCCAAAAACCGGTATCCAAGATTCTGCAGATTCCAATACTCCAACATATTTGGTATCGTGTAATAGTAATTCTGCCAACGCCAGACAGTTAGTTCTGGGAAGGGAAGCGAGTGTCTATAAGAATGTAAATATGTTTTAACTGAGCGATACTCACAAATGCCTATGCCGACATAGCGTTCACAACAAGAGAAGAGCAAAAGTTTGTCCAACCTGATACCGTATTGTCCAGGAAATGGTCCTTGTAAAAAAGCCAGTCAAACGATATTCATGAAGATAAAGGTGGAGCAACGATCTCAGGACTTTGTTCACATAGACGGTTTCACCACATCGAACCGGGAGTCTACGACTTTGGGCGGCAAGGTAGGATTTAAGATATTGCGGTCGATACCGGCTGTCAGCGAAATAATCCGAGGCTTGGTGATCCGGATGTGGTCTGAGAAATGTTGCTTCGTATAGCATTGTGTGCAGATAGGGATTTCCAGAAGCGCGCATGAGTCAGGCACGTCACGCATGTACGGAAAATCGTAACGGTATCTTGTCTGTGGCGCTTCTTGTAGCTGAAGAAGCAGGTCACCGGCGTTGATGAGTCTCAAGATGGACTCAACATCGACTCCCTGTCTTATTTTCTGGAATATAGTAGCAGCATCTGCATCACTTCGAGTACGCATGGCGGAGAGAAGCTGCTCCAAGGCTGCGTACGAGTCGTGAAGCCCTTGGAGCTCTTCCTCAAGCTCTCCATGCTTTCTTTTGAGGGCCGATACCCTTGACTCGGATGGTTCGGTGCTGTACATACATTGTCGTCCTTGGGAAGTGCACGATGAGCACTTGGGACGGTTACCATCACACTGTTAGCAACGCAGTGATTAGCCTAGTGTGCATGTACCCAGCAAAGGATGAAGTACCTTTGCTTTACGTTCTCTGCAGGCTTCGCAAGCCACAGCAATTACTTGTCTCTTTGATTTTGGTTTGAGAGATGGGCCTGGCAGCGGGTGCTCCTGTGGGTGTAGTCGCGGCAACAGTTGTCTAAAGGAAGCACTTTGATTCTCATACGCCATTCTGTCCGCCTGGAACTAGAGTAATGCTCAAGCCTTCCCTTTGTGTGTCTTTGAGGATAGTTGTGGAATGCAACAACGGAGTGAAACTACCTGGGCAGCTAAAGTAGTGAGGATAGGATAGAATACTGAATATGTGACGGTACACAAGTGTCATCGTTTCGCCTTCCACACTATTGCCATTACGGACAACTCGCCGGGGCCGAAAACAATATGGAGCAGGGGGCTGGGTTACCATGCATGTTAGTTGGAGGGCTGTCCGCCTCCCCATCGGGCAGACCGCCGCTGATTGGACGGAGTTCGCTCCGCGATCCATCCAGAAACACATTACAGCATGGCACGGATGGATCTGGTGCGCAAACTCCGCCTAATACCTTTGTTTAAGGTTCTCTTTATTGAATCACGGGGTGCCGTAGAAATTGCGTCCCCGACTCCCCGTTCTAGAGATAGAATAGCACAGCGATCCACATTCGCTCCACTCAGCTGGTCTTCACGTTGATCAAACTTTACAACGGTAGTCGACGAGCATCTTTTAGCCTCTGACCGCTCACGTCGTAACCTATTACAGTATCAACGACCGTTTGTTCGAGCTAAACAGCCCGGCTGGTCAAGAAGAAGCGCCTTCAACCACTTCTCGTTTGTGAGCCGCGCCGTAGCTAGAATTCTCCTGAGAGATCTCATTCAAACAATTTTCAAGACACGTCAGACCGCCGTCACCTCAGCATCTACTGCGTGCCTCGAAGGTACAATGGAAGCTACCTCGGACTTATATCGCTGGCTCGATCCAGTGCGAGTGTCGTAACCCAAATGTCATCTCCGCAGCGCAGGAGACACGGGAGGCCTTCCATCTATGATCTATCCAAGGCTAGATTGATAGGTGAATATTTTTTTTTGAAGCGTGAGAATGGTAGACTGGCCCATGAAAGAGCCGCTCGTCGTTCAGGGAACCTTTTCTATCCCTTCAATCCCGCCACAGCTTGAAGCCTTTGGAGCACCTACGTCACAGAAGTCAATGCTTGAGTCTGTGGTCGTAAATGTGGTATTTTCTAGCAAGACGGCTGATCAGGGTATTCAGAAACTCCTCTACTCTGAGCGTCCTACCCACAATTTATGCCCCAGTTGCGTCTGAACTGAGTTCTCTTCGCCCTATTGCTTAATATCCTCCGCTACCCATCCGGATACCCTCGTCAGAATTACTTTCATTCGTGAAGGGCAAGGGATCTTCAGATTCACGAGACGGAAGTTGCAGTACACCGGAGGCGCGCTTCTCAATGTCGAGCATGTCCTCTCAGCAGTATCGAGATTGGAACATGGCGGAACAGGAGGACAGAGCACTTGCGAGTTCCCTCCAGTTAGGGGCTTACTCCAGAGGCCTATTCCGGCCGGCAGTACCCTTTCAAGTCTGTTTTGCCGAAGCGTCCCACAGCACTTGTGCGATCCTCGCGTATACCGTATTCATGTTTCCTGGTGGCACGCCCAAGCATGCAAATATACACTCTACTCATCAACTCATGCCGAGGCAAACAACACCTTTTAAGCTTTATCCATACTGATCACTTGTGGAAGATCTGAGTACCTTACCAATGAAACTGAATCCTCAGTCCCTGGCGAAGGCTACTTTGCTATCCATTTTGAAAAGTCCCCGCCTTTTGAAACCGTCTGTCTGTCTGTTCATCTTTCTCCTTCAGCGACCATACGCAGCGGTCGACTCAAACACTCCAACCCTGAGTGAATCCTTTCTCATGAACCAGAGGAGGGCCAAAAGAGCATGACGGCACTCCAATGTTTGATAAACCCTGAATGTCAGCTGGCGGGTAAGGTCAAGCTAGGCCGGAGACTCTGCAAGCAGCTTGTGGAATGGTTCTAACTCTGAGAGATATTGGCACCAGAATGCATCTCTGTCACCTTGGGCTTGAACGAAAAAAAGTAAGATCCCACATGGCTTGGCCATGTCTCGACGCCTGCTGAAGCCTCAACGGCGTTCCCTATGTCATCGCACATTGCTGTACCACGCTAGGAGATCCATGCAGTTATCAACGAATGCTTTAACCACTATCGCCGTTTCATTCTCGTGGGAACAAGTGGCTCTCGGGGAATAAGCAGCAATGTGATAGTCATCCGCCGCATAAATCGTTACCTGTTCGTGTAGGCATCATATTTCAAGTCGTCTGCAAGCTGTTTTTCAAAACCTAGGAATTGACATCTGCCTATCTAGCCTGCGATTAGGAGACCATTTCACAGCACATGCAAAATCACCTACCGAGTCGATATATTAAGGGCTATGGACTCGGATGGTGGGCTTGCTGCCGATCGATCTCGTTTGTAGATGCTAGAGCTCTGACCAGAAAGACAGCGTCTGGATTCCTACAGCATGTACCACGCAGCTGCCGATGGCTCCTTCGACCCCACGGCCGCCTTCGACTGCCGGTCAGTCAGCGGCTTCTCACAGCTCACATCCACCCACATCATCCCTCCAGAAAATGTCCGGTAGCAACCTTGACGAGGTCGGCCTCTTCGCATCCACGCCGGCGACCCCGACCAGCAGGCGCTCAAGGACGCGCACGAACAGCAACGCTGCCTTCCCTGTGCCAGCGATGACGACCCTGGACAGCGAAGACCAGGGTGCTATGCCATTTGACGAGCTGAACAAGCGCATTCGTGGTACGGTGAAGGAGAGGAGCGAGCGGAGGAAGAGTGGCGCCAGCCAGGGCTCGTGGGATTCAGGGGGGCAGCGAGGATGGCAGCGTGCCTAGCCCGCCGAGAAGACGTTCGAAGAAGGGTCGGTGAGCTTCGCGACCGAGTAGATGACGAGGCACCTTGGACAATGGCACGCATGCGCAACCGTTGTTATAGCTACCGGCATTCTTTGGTTTGTGGATCTGGTTGTTCGTTTGGGTTTTCGTTCGCTATACCCTTCCCTTGTATGTGGCTATCATGCTCGCATTCGTTTGTTCGTGGATAGCTTAGCGGGCTCCCTTGTCAACAGCTTATATCAGCTTTTTGTAGAGGATAGCGTGGAGCTCCAGCGACAAGGTCTAAAAGTCGGATATAGTTATAGCTACGGCTCGCCACCACTTCTATCTACTATAGCTCTTTGCGACTGTGTGGTGCCCTGTCCCCTACGTTCTGCATCCCGTTTTCACATAGCAATCAATCCATTCGCGCGGCATACGCGCAACATGCCGAGTAGTATCCTCTCGTAGCCTGTTGATCCATTGGGCGAGCAGCCATCAGTACGAACGGAGTTCGGTTCTGGATAAATACATCTGAAGCAGTACAAAGTACATTTTTTCTTGGCCCGAAGATCAAATATGAGCTGGTTCAAGTCTTGCTGACAACGTCTTTAACACCTTCGTTCTCCTGGAGTCTGCGACTGCCGACCAACAGCTCAGGGTTCCCCGTCCCAGTAAAATCTATGTGTAGAATCGAACGGCTTCAAACACACAACCACACCTTCATCACTGGCCTCCGCAACGATCTTGTTGCACTGTTGTTTGTAGGCATTGTCCGCAGAGCTGGGGCAGGCGATGTCTAGCTCCTGGAGGGCAGACAGCTGAGATTTGCGCAGCGCGCGGAAGTGACGAAACAAGGCGTCAAGAGCTTTCTCATGAGAATTCGTCCCCTCGGACTTCAATGACAGCTGGGCGACAGAAGTGGGTATCAGGTCGCGCACGAACGGATCTACTGAGCCGTTGAAGAAGCGCTGCAACGGGGTAGTGATGTAACTCGCGGTGCCGGCGGTGTTGATGTTGCACATGACAATTTCCAAAGGATACTCGAATTTTTCCAGCTTCTGGAAACCACGCAGCGATGCCTTGCCGGGGACGATAGAGCCGCGCAACGCGCGAATGGCAACCGAGAGCTCGACGAGATGGCTCCCGGCTTCGCGCGCCACTGCGTTGACAAACTTGCAAATGTCCCAGTCTTGGACGGGGGAGTCGTTCTTCGTGCAGTGCCAGTACCTCAACGTCTTTAGGTGTGGTGTATGCTTGAGAAAGTCGGCGATGCCTACGTCGTCGATACAACAGCCGACTAAATGAGCGGCTTGGAGTGTCTCTGCGATGTGACGCGAATCTCTGAACGCAAGGCTCCTGGGGTTGTTACCTAATGCTAAGCAGCTGGGACCGCGAAACGACCTCATGTGCGGCAGAGCAAGGAAAGGGCTCACCCAGCTCAAGTCAGATCCCTCGCGTTCGTCTATCGATAGTGAGCCCTCGAATCTCGTGACCGAGGCAAGGCTGGATACTGGAGACAGGAGGCTCGACTGCTTGGCCTTATCAACGAGGACATCCAGCAGCTTGTTCGTTGCAGCGTTCGGCTTCCATAAGGTTGGTATGATAAGTTTCTCGGTGTCAGGGAGCAGAGTCAGAAGCAAAGCAGTACCGTGCTGCGAGTAGCGTCTCTGTCTGACGTCTTCTTTGAACGTGGCATAGTACTCCTTCCAGTCGAGACCGGCTTGCCGCAGATAGGTCGAGTTGGCAAACAGTTCGACAATTGCTCCACCATCATCAATGCTCGGCACGGACTTGGGTCGTCCACCACGAGCGAGTGCATGCATGAGGAACCTGCTGTCATGTTCGAGGTTTGCGGTTCGAATGTACCGGGCAACAATGGGCTCGGCGGCGATCAGATTGATGAGGTCGGAAGCGGCCACCAGGCTGCCACGCCGGTCCACGTAGTAAGTAAAGTCTCGGAAGCGGGAGCGCAGCTCGTTGTGGCGTTTGATGAACGTTGCGCATCGCATGTGGATTCTCTTGCACGTCAAGGCCATGCTCTCGAAGCCCTGTGGTAGAGTATATTCGACAATGTCGTCAAGAAGCTCGTTCGGCAGGCGCGTGAGCGCCATCGTGAACTGCTCTGTCGCTAGTCGAAGATGTTGACCCTGCCGTTAACCAAGGATTGAATTGCACCCGAGAATGGAATGATGCGGACTTGGCTCATAGAGAAACTAGGCATATCAACGCAGTAGGTTCTATCGACAGTAGAGGAGTGTGAATGGTGCTGACTTGGTGTTGAGAGGAAGGCCGCCCGTCTTGATCAGCTCCAGTGTCTTTTACGTCGCATCTAGGCAGAAGCGAACAACAGCCCGACATTCAAAGATATCGAGAAAGCCTGCCATACGCCTGCTGGCTTCTCTTTGATAACGTAATTGTCTCTTTTATAACTAGTCTTCACAGGACGAACCGGAATTAGAAGGCTTACCTGTAAGGACACTGCTCGTGGGATTAAGTACGCCCAGTATGTCGTTCAAGGAAGAAGTTGACAATGTCAGCACAGACCAATTAGAGGCATCTAACTTTTGGAAAGTCTAGACTCCGTGAGTCACAGTGGGGGACAGAAAAATCACCCAAACATGGAAATTTGATCTGTCCCTTTTAGGATAAAGAATCAGAATTATCTATAAATATTTCGACGTAAATTTTGGGTTAGTAAAACTTATTCTATTATTAATCGTGTTGGGTTGCTGCGGCCGCCAAGAAACTGAGTGTCCGTTTTTTTCCGTCACTCGCGTGACTCTTCCCTCAGGGCAGAATCCAAATAGCTAGAGACACACATACACGAACAAATTGGTCAGCACGTATACGCCTCTCAGCCTTACTTTGTATGCTCCGCTCCACCGCCGCGTACCTAGCCAACGAATTTTCCGCCCCAACCCCCCCCGCCCCCTCCGACCATCTCCGAACCTGTTCAAATTTTCCCACGCCTGTCTCACGTTTCTCACTCGTCTACGATTTTCTATGAAAACACCATTTTTTGAGTCAGAATCTCGTATTACCCCCCTGATTATCGTTATGTCTGCCCTTGCTTGCGAGGTCTTCATCCGACAACCAACACACGCCTCCTTTAGCTTTGGCTTGGCCTTTGACCGGTCGCCCCTTGCGTTAACGCAAGTCGACCCATACGCCCCATGCCCTACCCTATTTCAGCCTTTCACATGGAAAATCCAAACGACAGTCGACCCGGTGGGCTAATCAGCACGCCGTGGTTACCAAAACACCAGCCGCGCGAGTATGGCGGCTTCTGCCTACCTAAGCTAAGCCAACACTGCCTTTACAGCTCTCGGCCCCGTTGTCTCTCGTCTACCCTCGTCTATTCCATTATCCCTTCAATCTCGCCGCCTTGAAACTCTTTCAGCCATATCGTTCGTCGCGTATCACGTAACTCAACGAAAGCACTCGAGATATGCAGCTGCAAACAGCGTTGCGTTCTGACGATTGCCTGACAATCCCATAATCCAGAAGTCGCACTGCCTCCACAGCCCAACACTCTGGTCAATAGACTCCCAAATATACGGATTTCTGCGGCACCTCAGCCGACGTACTAGCCCCCTTAACGGAATGAGGCCTACGTAGATTATGGCGAACAACCATGAAACCAGCTCGTGATAACGTCGAATGGTAGCATGATACAGTTGTCGATGCTGTTTTACGCCACACGGGGCAGGTAGGTGATAACGCCAAGGTTACCGTATGTTATCTTTATAAGCATCCACAAACAGTCTCCTTGCATTGTAATTGGATCATAACCAATAATCTTATAGAATCGAAGATAATGGCAAGGGCTTCTTCGGATGGTCAGGGTCGAGAGAGCATATATAAATCTGTTGTATGCTATGCTCATTTCTGTTCACAAACCAAGCCAAGTCTACCTTCTCTTCTCCTACCCTAAGCATTCTCTACTATCCGACGAGTGGAGTTGCCCATCATGCATTCCGTTCCTTTCATATCTCTTTTGCTTACCGCAAATGCTGCCATAATACCGTCGGTACGTCCACGCGCACTTCCCCCTGGTTGCGAAGAAGTGTACGAGGAGATTGCATTGGTCGAGTTCAACGATGGACCTACTACCTCTGGAGACGCGGGCATCGGAGCTGAGTTTGAAACCATCCAAATTCAATTCACAAACAACAACTGCGGCCTCGAAGATACGTTTGAGGCAAAACGTAAGACAGTCCAGGGCCGGTCTGGGACGAATTATGTGCTTTCAGTAGACACTTCCGTTGAACAGGGCAAGGGGACCGTCAGCGCGGAGTACGTCCTGGATGGCAGGAACATCAAAGTCGGCGATGGGAGCGCTGCGGCCGCTGGCAAAGCAGCTCATGACGACTTGGTAAGTACTTCATCGGCTTGGCTCCATGTCTAATGTGATTAACCTTTGCAGGCGAACTGGAAACCCTGGAGTGAGAATCCGCCCAACCAGATTATCATTGAAAATTATCCGCAATGCCCGGATCATTGGACCGTCAGGGGCTTTACTGAAAACACGAACATTGACCAGATTGCATGGGCCCCGCAAGTTACTGCATCGATGCCTCTGGAAGCGCTTTACTCGCTGATGAAGGAAAATGTACAAGGCGTAATCAACGGCAGGAACGTCCTCAACGGCGAGACTGAAAGTACCTCGAGAGGTCAAAATCTCCAGCTGGTTACCAAAGATTACTTCCAGGCTCTCTCGCTAAAGATGGATATCGACAATGTCAATGACGCCGTGCTGGGATTTTGTACCTTGGTCTTATCCTACGCGAAGGCTGCGAATAAGCCAGTAGATCCAAACGATACGAACGTTTTGGAGAGGAGCCCCAAATCATGGATTCCGTTCATGCCACGAACGGAGTTCGTCACGATTTACAACGCAGTCAAGTCGGTGTTCCCTCCGGGTGATGAGCTCTTTGATATCTTCAACACACTTGCATGCTACAAGACGGATAACAATTTGCAAGTCAGGTACGTAGCCCGTGTCGTTTACCAGCTTGCTTGCCTAACTAACAGCATGCAGCATCGATGGCGATTATTGTACTGGGGATCCAACGGACCCCGTCCCCGGCGACAAGTTCGGAGGTCTGCAGTACAAGTATATTGGCAACTTCCCCAAGCCAGACGTCCCTGGCACCCTGGACATCAAGGAATGGATCCAGAAAATCGACGCTGGCAGTCCAAGCCCAGACTTGTTGACGACTTTCGACAAGAATTACGATGGATCCATCGGTGGCCTTGCAGATCTGGTTGAGAAAATGTACAACTTGGACCGCACTGCGCCTTTGTTTGAATTTCGAGACTTGGATCCTCTGTTAACCCCGGGCTTCGAAGATTTCATGGGCCGAGTCGACTCGGCGATCCAGGCACTACACGAGAAGTTTGCTGCTCGACCCACGAAGAAAATGAGAGTGAAACGCCAGGGCGGCGCCAGCAGCTGCATCCTTCCTACCAGCACTGGCATCTCGAACACGACTAGCCCGAGTCAAGCAACCCCAACAAGCACGATCACCCCGCCGCCATCTATCGACTGTTCAGTGGTAGGTCCATCCCCCGGCACGGAGGTCGACGAAGGCTACTGCGACTGCGTGGTGGGGGGCAGCAGCTCCTTGACCCTCAGTATCATCAGCGGCGCAGACGCATACTCGGAGAGCTGTGCGTACTCTACCATACCCGGGAGCGCTGCTCAAGCAACTGTGACAACCGACACATCAACTTGGACCGACAATTGCGAGGCCTGCACACTGGTGGGCGGGATAGGCGGCGGCAAAGAGACGTGCACCACGGTGTCCGGCTGCACACCCACGACGCCGGCGGCGACGCCCACTGTCGTGGCCTGGGTGGCCAACGTCGGCACTATCGACATCGGGAACGCGGAAGATGGCGGCGATGGTGGCAAGGCACTAGCCACCGAAATGTTCAGTAAGCTGTCGGGTATGTGTGACGACCAAGGTTGCAAGGGCGACCACCAAGAGATGGACAATGTCGAAGCTGCTCTCGGTGGAGGCGAGGAGCCGCTGAAGCCGGCCATGTACATCGATGGGGCCGTGTATCAGAATCTGGATATGTTCGACAAGATGCTTTCTGTCGGCCTCTCGTCTTGGATCTCTGCCCTGGAAAATACCGGCCTGAATCTGTGTAAGGAAGTTGAGTACGAAGCTGACGCTGATGAGACCGGTTCCGGGTGCGGTTCAGGCCCAATCCCGACACGCCGCCTTCGTCGCAAAGTTCGTCGTGACGACGGCGCTGTTCTTTGGGAGCGTGAGGGGCTAGCGGAAGAATATCAGAAGCGTGCCCTGGACAAGCGCTGCTTCGACAATTGTGACCCCCCTATGGTCTGCCACTACACGGCACGCATGTGCAACGCGCCCGATTCGATCACGGTTGTTGCTGGTACGAAAGATGACCCTTACGCGAATCACATCAACATCGGTGTCACCCTGGACAAGACTGACGATGGGTTCGACTGCGAAGCAATAGCCGGAGGACTGACGGCTCTTGCGGCTATTTTGGCACCAGAGTTGCTTGAAGCAGACGCCCTTGAAGGGGTGGAGCTTGAAGCTATATGCGGTATAATAGACGACCCTTCCTCGGCTTTTGACTCTCTTACAACTGAGTCTACTGAGAGGGTCAAAGTATCTCGTCGGCAGAATGCTAAAATTACTGGCTACTAATAACATTTGAGAGAAATAGGCTGGCGTATGGCGTATGGCGTACGGCGTGAATGGAATGTAGAATAAAGAAATTTCTTATAGACTTGTTTCTTCGAGTATCCTACCCTGCTTTTAAATAAAACTTGATTTTTCAGAATCAACGTAAGAGGAGGGCCGTATCATCAAACCAATTACTCTGAGCTCCTTCATGACGTTTGCAGCAATGTAGGAGTAATGATCGAGGCTGCTGTGCAGGTCAAGCGACATGTTGGCCAGGCTATAACTAGTGCTGGATATCGATTGCATGTTCAGTACTAGATGACTGCGAGCGAGAGGCTCGGCGTCAAGTGAGCCCGGCGCCAAGGTCTGGTATTCTGTGCCGAGCCATTGAAGAAATTCATTCTAGCGAGGGTTCAGTGAGCAAGTATACATATTAGCTAAAGGATGAGTCGATGACAGCAGGACATATGGGCACAGACTCCGCCTTCTCGGTTTGAGTGAGACGTGCGCAGAGCAGCGTAATTCGATGATTCTTGCATTCCTGGAGAGCCATTCGTCCGTGCCAACCAAGGTAAGGGCTCAAGATACTCCGTATAAAGGGTGGAAACGTCGTAATGGTCGATGCACAGCGACTGCCGTATCATAGTCGCTCGTATGGCCCTGTAGCCCTCTCAGCTATTGATGATAATTGTGTCATTATAGGAGCATTTGATAATCGATGAGCTGGTTATCTGATCATGGTGCAAGGTTAGACTTCACAATGCTATCGGCTTTTGCGGCGGCAGAGCCGCAATGGGCTGCATCGTTCGACTCTGCGGGTTTGAAATTGGCCAGAAAGTTTGCCCACCATCCTATTGTCTATGAGCACACAATGGACTGGATTTTGGACTGGCAAAAGCCAATAGAAATTGGATTGGATTGGACTGGTTTTTTAGTATTAAATTTTGGACTGGATAATGGACTGGTAGAAGCCAATCTATTAGAATCCAGTCCAATCCAGTCCATTTGTGGACTGGACTGGTGAATCCAGTAGAATTACTGTCATAATTACTATAGTATTGCACAGTAGTAATAGGCCTAGCAATAAATCTAGCAAAAGGCCTAGCATGTCTACAGACTATGGATAAAGAACCTCTCATGAACAACTGCCTCCAAATGGCATATCTGATAGTCGATTTTTCAACACACGACCTATTAGACATCACGTAGTATTAGCACAAATTTGTATACAACTAGGCCGGTGTATTTTTGGTCTCTATACAGTTTTTACTAATTACTATATAAGTGACGAGGACTAGCGCTATTGTAGTTACTGTAACAATTTAATATGAAAATGTTGTGCTTGTGGCTCGTGGAAATGGAAATACTGCGTTTGTGAAGCCGTTATGCTTGTGGAAACACTGTGGACATACCACGGAAAAATATATAGGTTGTGAATCTAACGCTTTAGAGGTAGCGTACCTTCGCTGTTATCCTCGCGGAACCTCCCTATCCACTCCCTGTGTTGATTGATATCTAAACTTTACCGTTGGATATTAAGCTTGGGTCTGAATTGTTATCTATTGTCATCTGCTGGACAGGCCTTTTTTTTCGGCTAGTTTAAAGATCGAATCGAACTGTTTTCGTAGAAGAGCCAGTAATCCTTCGGATTGGATAAAAATTTAGCTTCTGGCTTGGGAAGGGATTAGACGTCCTTTGTTTTGATTTTTACTTGACATAAGGGTTCTCCCACAGCGGGCTTCTGCTGTAAGCACGCACAATTAAGCAATCTGCAAACCACTAAATCGAGGCATTGCCTTTTAGGTTTTCATACAGGTTTTTAGAGAAGCCAATGACCGATCTGATCAGCCATAAGCTCAATGGCTACTAGGTACATTTTCCGGGGGGTCCGCAGAGATTCCAAATGTTTCGTGAAACGTTCGCGTATGAATATTAATTTAGATGCAGCTTCGATCGTGATTGCTCGTATCTAAATTCAAGGGGACTCCCGCCCTCTGAGGGCTAAGACCGTGGAATTGGGATACTTCACATGAGCATGAAGCCTATATCGAGTCGAAAATGAGCTTTGAAGAGTCGAGGACAATATGGACTGTTTATGGCTCACCTTGGAGTACTGCATGCTTTCTCTCCGAGATATCAGCAGGAAATTTTTAATTATATGAAAGATCTGAGCCTCCAATGAGGAAGGCTGACGCAGGGCATTGGCCTGCTGGAGCGATATGTCATCTGGAGGCTGGCATGTAGCGTTTTCAAAGACAAATCGTGACCATAATCATAGGACATCAAGTGAGACCAACAGGTATTCAAGTAATTGAATCCGTCTGAGGGAGGGATCCGCACCCTTCAAGGCTTCAAACCTACCAAAGTTTATGCCTCCTAATAGGGATAGAATTCATGCATGCATACCAAATCAGCTTATGCGGCTGTTTGACACTGAAGTCTAATTAATGTCGCGGTAATAAATCATCATATCGCTGGAGATTTGCAGCCGTCACATTCCTAGTTTCAAAACGACCACTGGTGGGTGAAATGCAGCACCATTCCATAGCCAATCGCACGTCAAATCATTTCATGATACCCCTATCTTGCGAAGGCTTCCACTGTGGCGCGAAGCCTGCAAAATTCCGCCACTTGACAGTCCATTATATCTATAGAATGCTGCTGGAAATTGTCAACTTCACCGAAGACCCAGGTGATTAAGTCGCATAACATCGTGAAACGGGCGTATCTTTTCTTTCGGTTCATGGGTCCTCGTTGACGTACATTACACCAAAAGTTAAGGTTACACTGAAGCTCTCTCTTTTGCACGAATTCGATCCTTCGTCGCAATCGAGTGTAAAGGTATTTGGTCAGACCACGAATCGATGACCTTGCCACTCCACTTGTCATGATTGCTATCAAGACTGCGGCCTTCCTGCTTGGCTCCACTGGATATGCCGCTTCCGCTCTTCAGGGTTGTTTTTCCCGAAATGGAAACGATAGACTTGGAGGCACGCATTTCGGCGAGGAGTTTTCTCGGATGTAAGAATGGAGCCATGGATGGGAGGGAAACTGAGAGAACCTCGACGCCAGGCTCGACACACGTCCAGCTATGTATGCTAGTGTACCCTGAAATATCGTAAGCGGTGGGATGCAAGCGAAGCAACGGTATTCTTGCTTACATGTGATGTCATCAAACCGCGCTGTCAGTATTACTTTCAAACGTATGATGGCGATAACTACAGACCTGCAGAATTCCATCAGCATAATGGTAGATTGATATCCACGATGAAGATTTCGACTCACAATCCTCCTAGCAAGAAGATGCCGGCCACAAGAGCCTTCTTCGAAGTTGACATATGGAGGCGCCATACCTCGGCGACTGGCAAGGCCAGAATGATGACATCTAGGGTTAAGTTGATGATATGAAGGGCAAGAACACACCGAAGGGGATTTAGGCAGTGCCCAGGGATCGTGATCAGCCAATATTTCTGGACGGGGTCGCATTGGAATGCGGCGACAAAATTCGCGGCGAAGAGCCAGCCAATGGCCAAGGCTCCAACGAGCATCACTCGAAGACGAAATCGGGAGTTGGCGTCGGTTGCAAAGATTCTGAGGTAGAAGAGAAGAACCGAAAGTTTGATCAGGGTCAAGGCAATGCCGTATGTTTGCCATGCCGCATAAATAATCTGGACTTGCAGGCTACTTTAGTGACGGTTACGAGAATATAGAATAGGGACGGACCTTGAAATAATTGACAATTTCGGTCGGCTCAAGGGTCAGCAGGTGTCTTCCAATGCCATAATGGACCCCTACGAAGAGAGAAGTAAGTATGGGCGAATGAGCGTATACGGCACCGATCCTCAGTCGCACCTGGTATGAAAAGCACCGCTGTGGCAATTGTGAAGATCTACCGGCCATCAATAAGGTACGACTCCTCGTGCGAGGCTCGACAGATGAACTCACAGCTCCTAAAATAATCATATAATCGTCCGCACCAAGAGGTAGTCCTTTCGCTTTTCGAGCCAGCAAACGCAAGCAGATTGTAACGCAAGTGATGCCAATGGTAAATCCTACTGCAATTTTCACGCGATATCCATGGTCCTCGTAAATCGCGGTGTCCATCCTGGGATGTTTTCTTTATGAATAAGTGATGAGATTAGCGACGAATGTGCTCTATTAAAACGTAGGTCATGATCGATTAAAACATCGTAAAGAAGTGAGATTTGGCTTTTCCCTGTGCCACTTTCCATAGTCTGGTATTTAGAATATTCTCCATTAAGCCAACCCGTTCCAGTTTGGGAAGAAGGGCCAGGATTATCGGCTGGACTCGCCACCAAGCTTGTCATGCACTACTTTTTAAAGTTATGCCGCGTTTCGACTACTGCACTCCTCGCACACGCGAGGCTGAAGTCTATTCACTTCAGGTACGTACTCGTCCGGCAGACTTCGCATTCCTATCATTCCACCATTAAGACATCTGTAGACACAGCTCTTGATGCACTGGTGCAGCAGCTTTCTTCTGTATACGCTTCGGCAACCGGTATTCACGATCTCGACGGTAACGTAATGTTTTCCCAGTCCCTGAGCTATCTGCTAGAACTCTGGGGATTGCCAAACAAGCTACTCTTGATGAAGCGTAGGAACGTTGACGAGGTTCTCGCGTAAATAGGCTATTAGTTGTTTCCATTTTTTGAACTCGGGTATCAAGTAAATTCTGCAATTAGTCGAAGATAAAACAGCCTGTCAGGAGCTGATTAGGTTGAGACTGTTACAGGTGCATTATGCGTGCATGAATAGATAGACTTACCCCGAAGTAAAACAAAGGGTCATGAAACTGTAAACCTAACAAAAGCAACGACCATGGGAAGGGAAACTGGGATTGAAACTAGCATGGGTCATCGTTAGGGACGCCGTGGTAAATGGTCAAGTAAACAAGTATTCGGTATCAACCTTAAAATCCCACATGGGGCTTGAAAATCATCGGGCAGAATATCAAGGTTTCAAGATTTCATGCAGTATGCAATATGCAGGACATTTCACGAAACTTGCGAGTGACATATTTTCGCGCCCGGTTTCCGATAACCAGATGGGCGTCGGCGAGGAGCGGGAAAACAGCAAGGCTCGGTGGACTTTGCAGCGACTTTTCATCCAGCACATTTATCCGACCCACTTTGTTTGCATTTTTTGAAAATGGAAAAAATGGTCGCACTCAAGAGCTAAAAATACCATCTCTTACCTTAGAGACACATACCGAGTATTGCAAATTGAAGAAAGGAGAATGAAGAATGAAGAATATGAGATAGACGATCAGCGATAACAAATAAGCTTTAAAGCTTGGTGGCAGATCGCCAAGGCGTGCACGGGCCACCGGAGGACATCTCCACTTTGGAGCACCTCGCTAGCATTGCACTCTCGAATTTGCTCGCACAAACCCCTGAAATTCGCTTCTACACATCTCCATCCATCTCCATCATTCAAATGACAAAGTTAATCGAAGAGGCTTGATGTTATACGCCTGTAGCGTAGCAGGACGTGTCTCTGTGTGTTGAACCAAAAAGCGAACGCTTAATGGCGCGTTTTGGGTCCCTATATCTGACACTACGCTCTGCGGCATACGCCAACAGCCCAACCCGAGGCTAGACTTGACCTCATCCTGGAGAACTTGGGTAGATAGGACGGTCTATCGTCTTGGTGGTCACTTGGAGCTTGCGCCAACGACGCGAAGAGAGTGCGCTGTTCTCTGCTCGTGAGATTGTTCCGAGAGGGGTCCTTTGCCCGCTGCATAGCGGTAGCACCACCGTCGCACGAATCGAAATCCTGTCTCTTCCAAGGCGTTAGTACTGGAAGGTGTGCGAAATGTCACAGCTTTAGCGAAATACGGCTGAACCCAATTGGTCAACCTTTGCGTCTGCTGTAGTACATAGCTAGGTGGGAGAAGACGGGTCTGATGAGCCAATCCAAACCGAACGCTTCAACTCAAAAGGGCTCGGTATCCATTGAGACAATCTGTCTGTACGATAGTCGAAGATTACAGCTCAGTTGAAACCAGTTAAACGAGAACACTTCCAATGTATCGCTGCTAAATGCTTATCCGTGTGCTACGGAAAGCGGAGACTTTGACGATCATGGACAAACAGGCCTTTCTTGCTGTAGACACCCGAGGTATCGCTGCCCTGGGAATTTCATAGCAAGGGAAGAAGATAGGAAAGGAGAAGTTGGATGATGAACGTAGGAATTTGAAGAGAGAAATTCATCAGGTGGTGAGTAAAAGACAACAGTCAATGTTGACGCAAAAGAAGCAAGGTTCGCGATGATTCAAACCACTATACATGGGTTGCAAACTCCACACTATGCTATGATTCAAGCCAATCCTGTTACTGTTGTTAGAAAGGAGCTAGGTTTCAAGTGGACGGTATTCTACTCTGACTCCGCTTTCCGGCTATGCACTCCACGCAACGGGCGACATAGCGAATATCGATCGGCGCTCTTCTCATCTGTAACGTGATAGTTATGACGGTAGTTAAAATAGACCAGAGGAGGACCTCTATTGTAATTATGGTTGGGACTATCGAATCAATTTTAGGGGACCACAATAAGTCGTAGAACTTATTTTGGAATACTCCGTACCGCCGAGTATCTTATGGTAGTCCCAAGAAGGCCTCTTCTACTATGTCTTGGCCAGAATCCTCAAATACCGCTTTTCTCAACAAGCCTGTGTCTAGTTGAAAAACTCCTAGTTAGTTCGCATCGGACCAGGGTTAGAGCGCTATTTGATGCTGGAGTCAGGAAACGGTTGCGCATTTCGCAGTGCGTCCCACAACGGCATCCGGTAGGAAATTGTCAGATCCCTTGGGCTCTTTCTCAGGGTATGCGCCCTACCAAAACGTTCCAAACTCGCGTAAGTTCCTAGCTTCTATCTGACGAGTAATCTTGTTAATTTTAATTCATGAACGGAAGTCCATTCAAAGCAAGGATGGCACGCCATCTGAGCCAGCCGGCCATTGGATGCCCAACAGCGATGCATTTTTTTTCTTGGCAAATCAAAAGTGATGCTTTTCCTGGACGATCCATGCCTTGGCTTCAAGGAATGATTCGCCTCAAGAATACCCAGTAGTTGAACCTCAGATATCCTCTGCAGGAGTGATACAATCCATCAACCAAGCCAATATTCGGAGGTTATCTAAAATTTACCACAAATCTACTTGAATATAGCGCGAGAGTAAGGTTGAGCTTGAGCGAGTGCGGAGGTGCAGCCGAAGATTCGTACATGGTAAGTCGTAAAGGATCTATTATATTGTCCCCAAAGCTTATTCCCAACTCAGCATAGGCACTGTCCCTAGCACCTTATGCACGGGGGTAAAGTAGTTGTAAACCATTGAAACATCTGCGAATGTTGAATCAAGAGGCGAACGCGTAGTTATATATACATGTGTCCCCTCGACAAGTCTCCCACCGCACCAAAACTTTACTATTAAGAGACCTCATCACAAGCCGAAAAACCCATCGACAAATTAAACACCTTCTGCAACTACCTCAGAAGATCTGTCCGCTGACTGCAATACCAATCGACTGACGGCCGAGCACTCATACCCAGGAGCTGCACCCTCAAGATGAACTTTATTAAGAGCTTGTTTTTTATCTTCACGGCCACTATCATCACAATGGCATCTTTGACGATCAGCTCGCCGACGCCCTTCAACAACTCATCTGACACGACTACCGCCCTTGTTGCCCGGGATTACCATACCCCCTGGGAGCCGCGGCCCCCAAAGGGAAATGGCAAACCTGTGTTGTGGTGCAAAACACATTACCAGTTCATTTGGACCAAGTTTGAGTTCAAAGGCGCCAACTGGGGCTGGGACCGAATGGGTCTTGGGGGTGAGAAGCTTCACTCTCTCTTGAAAACTTGTGACCGTCTCAGCGAGTACCATTTCATATGGCTCGACCATGATCCGCAGTATCAGTTCTACGTTAAAGGGATCATCGCTCCCTTCCAGAAGAGCTGCATTGAGGTGGCCTTGAAGACAAGTGGGGCGCCGAATGAAGGAAGATGCCCAGGTTCTGCTTAGAATGCGGAAAGAAGGAGCAATCTGCAGGAGGGGCATGAGAAAAACAGATGGTTGACTTTTTGTGGTACGTTTGCTGTGTCTTTAGATCTTGGGTTTGTGGGATATCTGTTATTTGGCTTTCGAATGTAATATTGCACCGAGGTGCTGTCGAAGTTCTTAGGGGATTGGGCTGGCTGAGAGTTTTTGGGAATCGACAGCGTTATACTAGTCAGAATCGATTGCGTTACCGGCATTTTTCTGTAAACTCAATAGCAGTCAAGACTGTGACACGCTCTTATAGAGAATGCAAGTTGCATTGTGACAGCAGGAGTGGTTGGTGTGGCTTTTCTTGTTTCCCTAAATCGGATTATCATGACCAGGTACAGTCCGGAGATTTGAAAGATAAATTGCTGGGAGACTACTGAATGGGTAGGCAAGCAAAAGAAACAGGGAGCCTGTAGTTCCTGATCGACGTGACGTGACTGGTATAAAATGCCTTGACGTATTGCGGACAGCCTGAAATATTCATGAACTAAAAATATCATAGGAACCTGTGCGCACCACTTGCCGATGACTGAGCTGGCTTTTGTTGATTGCCCCGGTCGTCACGGCAACAGCGAACAGTCATTATGGGGGTTATGAAACTGCGGTAAGAGAAGTTTGCTTTGGACTTGGGACGATTGCTTTTGGGAGCATTGGGTTTCTCGCGATGCTCGTATGGGTAAGGATCAACAGTCTCCTGATTAGAGTTGCCGTCTAGCGTGAAGAATTGGGCCAACCGTAGGCCTTTCTGCACGATCACCCGCCTTTTTCAACGACACCTTCTCCTACGGAGGTACTCTACCTTCCTATCTCAACGCGCCGGTCTTATCTCCTCCGTTTGGCGTCGCACTGCAGAACTCCAACTCCAGAGATCGCTGTTACAGTCGTGCGTGCCATCGACGTCCCGGCCCGCGCCGCTTGCGGTCGCACGTATGGCGCAACCCGGTGTTACCAAACTTCCTCCAAGGCGCTTAAACAATATATGTTCGGTCCTGGAGAAAGATGGAGAACATCTCGGCGATGCTACCTTTTCACGTGTCTCCACGGTGGGCTTTGCTCTATCTCTTTCGTTGCTTATCCCATTGCGACTCCATCTCAGATAGCCATGGTGTCGAAGGGCTAACATGTTGAGCATGTGCCGCAAGCTCAAACCAACTGCCGTCATCTTCTACCTATAGTTGTGGAATATGACTCTCATCTGCTCCGTAGGGGTATAATATATACCCAGTGGCGTTAATTTGTAAACTAATAGAATGCCTCATCTGCGCACAAGGCGTAGGTCATGTTCAAAGCTCTCGCAACCTCCAGAGGTACCGACCCCACCATCTCCAGATCATCTACGAGCAGGGGCGATGGATATGCCGAGGGCGAGAGATAAACTCCGTGGACGCCAAGTGGCCACGCGAGCATGGCAAGGTACCTGGGCCGGAGCAAGCGCTGGCAAACGTAAGCTTCTTTCTTCTTGCCCCTTTGGGTATACCAATCTCTACACCATTTCATATCCAACCGTATCCCTCTAAACAGCTACCCATGTACACAAAGTTCCAATCAACGGCCAAAGCACAGTGCGCTCTCATCGCACAAGACTGCCTTATCACGCGACAGAACCAACGTGCAGAAAGTAGTCTACTTGGAAAAGGTAACCCTGCGTCTCTGCTTCTCTTGATTGATGAAATAGTGGCGTCTTATCTCCTTGCACCCTCGTGCTACCCCACGATTACCATTGCTGCGAATGCCAGCGCGACGTTACCCCTTGTCTGGTTTTTTGGCGCTGCTCATGATCTTACTGATATGTTCGGAACGCCTGGGCGCTGGGTCATCCTTGTCTACTGCTCACTACATAGATAGTAGGGTTGCGGAGATAATTCGCGACAGTCGCAAGAAAAAGCTCGATTCGCTAACTTATCAGGCAGAACATCCTTATCGACCGAGGATTGAAGCTACGACTTGGCATGCCGCCAGTGAAATACAGCATATCAACTGCGATAGAGAAGCTCGAGCAATCATTACATCTTTAGTGTATCTCAATGGCGCCGCCACATTTGATCGCCATTGGTCCCGTACCCGCGTATACAAAGGGTTTGCTACTCAATATCCCTGCTTCAGATCACTACCCTGTATCCGAGAGGACTGTCCCTGACAATCAGACCCCTTCGCTCCTGTGACCCGGCTGGTTCCCGGGACTATCTCCCGTCCCTCTTCGAGTTGGACATCTGCAGGTCGGTCACGTCTGCTGTCCAAATGCAATTCCTTCGCGGAATCTACCACGGACAATTGGTCTGCTTCACGGATAAACCCATAACGACGCTGACCAGTACCGCTGCGCCGTCTGCTAAGGTTGCTTTGAACAGCAGACATATGCATATCGCGTGAAGGTTCGCCTCGCTGCTACTCGTGACGGTAACATGAGCATCTGAACCTCTGGAGAGGTTGTGCCGGAGCTTGTGCTCCGATGTAGAGCAAGATGGGGAGGTTGAAGAAGTACAAATAGGCAGTAGATCTCCTCCCCAAAGGGAAGTCTTAGAGTCGCAGACCAGGGGAAGCAATCAAATCATTGCACAAACCATACGAAATGCGGGCGTTTCATAGTTTCATCTTCGGCCTTACATGGCTGTCTTTCACCAAAGCAGCTCCTTTAAATGTTACTTCACCAGATCCTGATGGGGCGCAGGCCGTCTCAGGCCTTAGGTCGGTAGCGTATTTTGCCAACTGGGTAAGAATACATCTCTCTGTTCACGCCCAGTGGAATAGTAGTGCTTAGTCTTGCGTAGGATATCTATGGTCGCAACTATCAGCCTCAACAGATACCCGCCAATCAGCTTACGCATGTACTTTACGCCTTTGCCAACGTGCAATCGGACACGGGCACGGTTGTCCTATCTGATTCGTACGCTGATCTCCAAAAGCACTATGCGACAGACTCCTGGAATGATGTTGGCAACAACGTCTACGGCTGCGTTAAGCAGCTCTTCCTTTTGAAGCAAAAGAATAGGAAACTGAAGAATCTTCTGTCAATTGGAGGATGGACGTACTCCCCTAACTTTCCAAACATGGCTTCGACCGCTTCTGGAAGGTCGACTTTTGCATCTTCAGCTGTGCAGCTTGTTCAAGACTTGGGATTCGACGGTATTGATATTGATTGGGAGGTGAGCAATGCCTGAAGATGTCCAACAATAGCTTGATTAACCGTACTGACCGGCAAAGTACCCTGTAAATGGCACCTCACCTAACGATATGGTATTGCTTTTGCAAGCTGTTCGATCTGTGAGTAAATACCTTCTGCTCTGAAACCAATCCCGATATTAATCCATCTAGGCTTTGGACAACTACAGCCAACAGAACTATGGTGGTGCTTACCACATGCTCCTCACCGTGGCTTCGCCCGCAGGTAAGCTTCAGTGTAGCAGTCTTCTCATTTCCTCTTCATCAACTAAAATTGGTGGTATAGGTCCCTCCAATTACGAAGGCATGGATCTCAAAGGGATGGACCAGTACATCGACTTTTGGAATCTTATGGCCTATGACTATGCAGGGTCCTGGGATACAATCTCTGGACATGATGCCAATGTTTATGCTTCGACTTCTAACCCGGCTTCCACTCCTTTCAATACTGATCAAGCGATCTCGTACTACATTTCTAAAGGCGTCGCAGCTAATAAGATTGTAATGGGCATGCCGATATATGGCCGATCCTTCACGAACACCGCTGGTCCCGGTACTCCTTACAATGGCGTTGGATCTGGAAGCTGGGAAAACGGTGTCTGGGACTACAAAGTTCTTCCTCAGGCCGGTGCTACTGTTTCTACTGATACGAGTATGATGACTGCACTACCAACAATTTGACATATACAGTTTGCTGACCACTTCCTGCAGGTATTATTGCCAGCTGGAGCTACGATTCCAGTAGCCAAACCATGATCAGTTACGATACTCCTCAAATCGCCACACTCAAGGCAAATTACATCAAATCGAAGGGTCTTGGCGGTGGTATGTGGTGGGAAGCCTCTGGCGACCGAAACGATTCGCAGAGTTTGATCAGCACTGTAAGCCTCTCCCGCGTACTTGATCGTAGAAGTGCGAAACAACAATAACTAATGATTTGATGCGATAGGTCGTGACCGCTTTTGGCGGTACCGGCTCGCTAGAGTCTAGCCAAAACGAGCTCAGTTATCCTGCTTCCCAATACGCTAACCTAAAGGCTGGTTTCCCTGGTGGCTAAAGTGTTCTCTTTGGTGTCGAGATGGGATAGACGGTGAATTTTCTTACTATATACCAACGTTTGACTTGTCCTTTATCGAGATATCCAATCAACGTATTTCGTACATCTCGAGCTTTCGTAGCACAAGCTCTGGCCATGCAATGAAATGGAATATTACCAGAATTCACAGTGATGAGAGATTCCTCGACCGCTCTGAAGTAGAGCTAGCACGTTCGCGCACTCATCAGCAGCAAGACAAAAAAGCGATGTGCTACTTGGCAGAATATCCAACAAGTCGTCGGTGAACCTCTACGAGCTCGGAGAGCCGAGAAATCGCCGAGAAATTTCCCCGCATCCTCTTCCAATGGCCAAAAGTGTTGCAGAGCTCTGGACAAGATCTCTACCCTACTTCATATCTTTGAGCTTGCTCTACGAGTGTCTCGCGATGGAATAAAAGGCCAGAATATCGCGCTGTCTCAAGACTGAAATGACAGGCACGAATGTGATCTAGATTTTATTCTGTCTAGCCAGATACAAAATGTTTCCTTTGCGTTTATATGATTGTGGCTTTGCTAAAGCACCAATTAAATGACAAGGACCGCAACTGTGCTTAACTCTGCTTCAAGATGCATGCGTACAGATGCATATGAACAACCCTTGATGTCTAAAGTATCGATACCGAGTCATGCGCTGAGGATGTTTGGCTTGCGCCATCTCAACCACAAACACAGCTTACGTGGCAAATTAATAGGTCGTATCCTTCAATATCGTGGGACATGTCTCTTTCGTCTTATCCTGTTTGGTGGCAGTTCTGGTTCGTTCGTCGTTGTGTTGTAAAAGGCATCTGAAGGGAGGGGTTTGTACTGTACAGTTCCGTTTCCTTCATGATATGTTGAAGTTGGAGAGCCGACAGATTTGTAGGTGGGTCCAACCTTAACCTTTCCAGTGGCAATATCAAGTCCATTGATCGCTCGATCGACCATCTCCAGGGAGACCAGAGGCTGGTAGAATGGCGCAGAGTGGCCACTCTCGAAGATTCGAACGAAACTAAACTTGCCGACTTGTTTTACTTGGCCATGGACAACGTCATCACTAGTGGATATGTTGGCGAATCCTGCTGTTCCGAAACCCGGAACATCGATCTCTTCGGCGACAGCATACCTATATTACGTCAGACAGGCTCAACTGCCTTTGGTACTGGATCTACTCACCCGCCAATCCAATTGCACTCCAGATCAGCGTCTGCGAAGTACATGACAACAGTGATGTTTGCTGCTACAAGGGCTCGCATGTCTTGGATGATAGAGTAAACACGCGAATCGTCCCCAGTGTCAGAGAAAGACTGTAGGACCGAGGCGCTGTCGTCTGTAAAATTGATGTAGGCCCCAATTGCTTTCTACGATCACATTAGCAGTCTGGCTTGCCTTTAACCGGGTTTTCATACTTGGACTCTCTCTGTGTTGAGATAATCCGCGTGCCAATCTGGCGGAATCGGATCTGGATTGAGTTCGCGTACGTCGTACACATCTCGGTTCAAGGAGTTTTGATAGACAGCTTCGACTTGGCTTGAGCAGAAATTATCGGCATCTTGGCATACATCTTGTCTACCAGTACTGTAGCATTGCAAAGTTTGATCGCGACAGTTGCCTGGGGCGTAGATGGCGTTGTACATCTGATCCGCATGCTTTTTGTCAAGTCGGACGTCATAACTGTTGCCGGGGCTCACAGAGAAGTTGTAGTAGGCTATGTTCTGAATCAAAGGATCGTACCATCCATTTCCGACAAGGACACTCTCCAAATTTATCTCTGTTGCTGGTGGCGAAGAATTGAAGAGCCTTGAATTCTGATCTCTGAAATATTCAGCGAAGACTGGTCCGTAGTGACCACCGTAAGACTCAGTCGCAAAATGGAACCCATGTCGCTCATACTGTGGAAACACGCCCATGAAGCCTTGCAATGTCTTCCAAACGTTGGGGGCAGCGTTGAGCGTAGAGTTTGCAGTAGTCGTTTGGTCGGCAACAGCGTATGTTCCACAATCCCAGTCTGATGCCCAATCAGGACAGGTGTTATTAGGGAGGTTGATGATGGTGTCTCCCGCTGGGTCTACGTAACCTGGGGTAGGAATGCCGTATGAGAGGCCCGTTTGTATTGGTTGATCAATGAATAACATATTGCTAACTTCATTCCAGCTGTATGGGTTGTTGTTCACATCGATGGTAGAGTTAATCAAGCAAGGGCCTAGCAAGCCGGAGATTCAGTACAGAAACCTGATTGAGCCGGATTTAAGACTCACCTAGTTCTTGCCAGAGTTCGTACATTGAGCTTGCCCCAGGCCCTCCTGATATCCAAAGGGTAAGAGGAGCTTTCGTAGGATCTCCGTTGCGGGTCTCAAAGAACATCCAGAACATGTGCTGGTTTTCGGCAACATCGGCATAACCAGAATACGACTTGACAGATGGATTGAGCTCGCAGATTCCTGTTGGTACTTCTTTGTAGCGAACATTGACACCTGCGTATCCTATTCTTTCGATCAAATCGTTGGGAGGGGATACAAACTGCGCTACTCCGAGAGTTACGACCAGTGCGAGTTGGCCCGCTGTCATTAGACTTGCAAATTTATTAGCAGCCATCTAAACAATTTGGATCAGCCACATACCGATTGCCAAACATTTCGATGGAGAAAGAGAGGAAGAAATCGTATTCTTGATGCTCCTCATATACCCACGTACAGTAGCAACTTTATACATGATGTCGTCTCTAGGCTGTGTAGTTAGACTTTTCTCTTGCTCCACATGAGCTTTATATCAATTGGGGAATGAGGAAGTGACACCCTGTATTAAAAGCGCCCTACAGCTCATACACCCACGAGTGTGGCTAAGCGCTTCTCCAATTCTACTTCAGCTGTGTGCCGATCGGGAAATGGGGATATGACGCCCTATGATGAAAGCGCCCCTAAACCCATGTCGAGGCATATTCCGCGAGTTCACTGCTACAGCTTAACCCAGAACTGGGACAGTTGTTCTTCGTATTGTCGCCTGTATGACGGAGGATTATGAGCACACACCGGCTTTGACTCAATGGAAATTTAATGCCCAAGAACAAAGAGGATATGACGGTCGCTGCTCTCAGTAAATACTGTGGCAGTGCGTGCTGTTGCAAGGTACAAGAGGGATACGTGCACTGGGGCTGAAAGCGCTCAGGCGGTCCCCACGAGAATGTCAGTGCTCCGTGGAGAATATCCAGCAAGAATAACGAGCCATCATTATCTGAACTTTACCACTTTTTAAGACCTGAGTAGCATTGCCCCTTACCCTGGTTATATTGAGTTGACTGCAAATGACATGTGTTCTCCTAACATACTGGTGACCCACGCCAGAAAAAACTGGAGGGTCCAGTTGCCAAGGAGGTATTCTGTTACATGGATTGGAAAGTTTTTCGTAACGAGGTTCAGGGGTAAGGAGAGCCAATAGAAAGCCAAGCAGGTAGAAATAAGGTTTTACGCTAAACCAGTTTACATAAGCGCTCACCGTTGGCCTCTCATGTCTTAGGTCAGTGCCCTGCTCTCGGGCCAACTTCGACCTACGTTCGGGCCTCCACTGACTCATACCAGCTGTCAATGAACACCCAGGTAGACGGAAGAAAGGGCCTTTTAGTTAGGAAACTGAACCAATGAGCTAGATAGAGTGCGCTCTGCATACCAATGTGGTTTATTCACTAGAGTTTACATTGTTGACTGAAGTGAATTAAACTCAACTGCGCAACAGCCACAGGTGCTTTTTACAAGAGTTCGGGGCAGGCAAAGCTCAGTCTGGAAAGAGCCGATCTACAAAATAGCCTGGTTGGCAAACTTGAGCATCGCAGCAGTATGTAAATTTCCCGAGACGCAAATCATAGTCTGGGTCTTCGGGCTTATAGTTGGCAGGGGAGAAGTCGGCAGGGGCGAGAAAACAGTGGGACGGAGTGAAAAAGCCTTCACCCGTATCCTGATCTTTGCGGTGTCTGCATATGCTCAGCATAAGTGAGCATAAGTGGGCATAATAATTCGTGTAATTTTTGAGAGCATATGCTGAGCATTGGCTGGCCGAGCAGCGAATTGAGCAGCGAATTAAACACACTACGTCTTCAAGATGGCAGCAGCCCTCTCAATCCCCAAAGCAGTCTTGATCACCCACTGCGATGCAAGGGGTAAATTACCAGCTTCGACTGCCTCCGTGATGCCAGGGTATGTTACGGGAGCGTATCCGGTGTCAATGCCCGGAGCAAATGCAACGTGCTTGTAGAACTCTCTGCCGGGTAGGCCTCCTTGACTGACGAACCCGCGCTGGAAGTCTCTGAACTTATGATTGACAACCGTTTTGAGATTTGCATCGTTTGTGGACACGGCTTGATCTCTCAAAGTCATGACATCGTTGGCGCTCTGTTGAAAGGTGTCGATTGCGGACGAGAGAGCAGAAGTGTCCAGTGTCTCGTTATAGCTCTTCAAATCATCAGTAAGCTCCGAATAATACAGACGTAACTGTTCAGTGTAGGTGGTCACGTTGAACGGTATGATTTCATCATTGGCAAGATGATACAAGAGGAGCGCGAGATATTGGCCCATTCCCTTGTGATACTGGAATGTCGGATCACCAAACGTGGTCATCCAGTGATAGGAGTCGTAATCGCTGTGATAGTGATAGACTGGGTCATTTGGTCCGTTGTCGGCGCCAACATCGAGGGAACTAATGCCCTTATGCAAGAAAGACGTGAAATCGCTTCCGGAGCCGAGGACATAAACTTCGCCGTCATTTTCATCGAACCAGGCATCGTAAAGCGTCTGGTTATCCACGAGTGGCCAGATCACCTGACTCGTTAGCCTCATAGCAAGAGTCAGACCGTGTTTAAGGTAATTACCTTCTTCATGGTCTCAAGAGCTATGGAGTGGAGCTCTGGCGTCGCAGAAAGATCTGGTCGCGGGCCAGAAACGGCTATGTCGACATTCAGATAGGCGACTGCTGACTCTGTGAGCCAATTGACGTAATCTTCGACCCATTCTGTAGAGCCAACGAGGCCGTATTCTTCACCGTCCCAGGAACCAAGCACACTATGTGAAATGGTCAAACCCGATCGTGTTCATAAATTGGAAGGCCACACATACATTGTTCTTCTAGGCTTCCACCCAGCAGCGAGAAGTTTGCCAAAGGCCTTGGATAACTCAACCAATACTGCGGTGCCGGAATTGGGATCTGCCGCTCCTCCGATTTCCCAGGCATCTCGGTGGTTGCCGAGGAGAAGTACTTCATCTTGATTTGTGCCGTTGATAATACCAATAGCGTCCCACAGGGGTGTGATCGCGTCTCTCATGATATTGGACATGGAGATTACGGCGCCGGGGGCGGGACCCGTGCTATAAGTTACGTTGAGCGTACCGATCCAACCTGAACGGTTAACGGCCTCTCCACTTATTCCGTGTCCATCAAGTGCAGCCAGAAGCGGGATAGCCTCTTGATAAGAAATGGGGAGCGAAGGTATTTGGGGGACTACTGGTGATTTGTCCGCTCTAGGCGATCCTTCCTTCGATGGATATCCGGGAGTGGTTGGATCACCGGGATAGGTTGACAGAAATTGAACAGATCCGCGTTGCACTGAAGAAGGGTTTCTTGCAGGCCCATCTAAAAGAACTTTCAGTATGTGTCCAACGATGGAAGTCATGAAAGCATACCTGGATATGCGGCGTAGCCGTTTGCTTCGGTGATGTTGCCATCATCTCCCGGATCAGTAAAGAGAATAGTCCCAATCATGCCATATGCCTGTGCATTTTTCACCTTGAGGCCACGAAAAGGTCCTCCATATTTGGCAAGTGCAATTTTACCTTCGAGCGGGACACCTAAAGCTACGAGGCGTTGAAAGTCGACTTGCTGACCGCGCCTTTCATAAATCCCTTAGTTGGCATGACGGATTGCTACCAAGTTGATTCCTTACGTACCCTACATAAACATATTCGGCAGTGGCATTGCCGGTGGCGGAATATCCATTAAAGGTCGGAATTCTGTTCGGATAAGTCGTCGTCTCATCTACTGCCAGCTGTTGTTCATCCAGGCTAAGTGTATAGATTGAACCATTCGGATATGTGAGCGACAGAGCATGGCTGACTGGGTAATTCAAATAAGTATCGTATTGGGCAAGGCCGGAAATGAGGCCATTCTCCGCAAACCGATCAGCAGTCCATTGCGCCATCGAACGATTGGTACCCGCTAGATGGGCTCCATGGGTATAGTAATAACTCCAATCCGCAATTGTGTTGTTGTCAAATGAGTCTACGAGAGTAGATTCATCGGGTGAAAGATTGGTGGTCTGTCTTCGGACGAGTTTGTGACGGTTGCTCGAGCTGTGTCTTTTGGCATGGTCTCGTTGGCAGCAATTTGCACAGTGCGCAAGATATAGTAACACAAAACCTGAGATCCACATTTTGAGGTAGGTATATAGGAGGTTGATTTTAAGGAGGGTAGCTAGCTAGAGAGTTTTCATTGTCCTACCTGGGAATTGGCCTTCATGTACCCTACAATCGTTCAATGCCAAGCTGTGGGGTATGTCTTGCAAGCCCAGTGACGTATCTCTTTGAGAAATATTTCTGGTGGTTCTGGAAGAGCGACATCATCTTGCCTCTCAGCAGTAGACGCTGCATGAGGACCTGCCTCATTTGTGAGATTGTACAAGAGGAGCCGCATGAGTCAGAGATATTCCCGCATGTTCTCGGAGATGATAAGAAGGTTAGCGACTTGGCGCTGACGATATGCCTGCATATTGCGTGAAAAGGAAACGAAATGTTGTGCAAAAGGATCCAAGAAATTCACCCATCGAACCCCGCAACACGTGACAGACATAGCGAGCTAGACTAACGCAAGTTAGGCGTGGTAAGGGTTGTCGGAACCACCCGCGATTCAGTAAAGCTCAGGCTGGGATTTTTAACGGCGAAAGTATGAAACGTTGTCCATGAACCTGGTCACCTGGTCAAGCTAGAAGATATGTGTCATCGTTAGATGTGAACTGAAGACAATATTGGCGCCGCCTTTAATGGTACAGCTTCGCGAGCCGCCAGACCTGAGGCGAACTTTCGATCCGTTGTTATGAAAGTCGGTTACTTTGGGATGCTGTTGAGCGGCACTGGGAGACCCTAGATCAGGGGTGGAGGGTGAGCTGTCTTGGGGGTAGCGATTGGAAATTTAAGATACTTGAAGACCGGGGGTCTCTATTTACAATATAAGTTTCTCATAAAACGGATCCCCGCAATCCTGTATGAAGAACTACTCTTGGGGCGTATGAGCACAGTTATGGTAGGGAAGGTAGGTACAAAGTGAATTGCTGATCTTCGGGTGTCAGTAAGACTACCTAGGTAAGCTTTCAACTCACGTTCTCACTCGAGCTTCACAATCACTGATCATAGAGGCCTTAGCCTAGTTATCTAGAGCTGTTCTAGACTTCTAAGCCTGGCTACTCCGGGGTTTTCGTACACCGATTCCCCTGTTGTGTTCATTCTCTATTTACCGCCTGAAAGTCTATTTCAGCCGATGATCCCCGCATGGACACCAAAGACGCACAAGGGGCATTTCCACCACTCGAAACCTGCGTCCGACTCTCCAAAAATACGTTCATTTAAATAAATTGATCTTTGAACGGAAACGGTGTGGCACAGTGATCACGACCCTTTGGAACATTGCACACCATCTCGAATGACGGAGAATTTTAATGGCGTACGAAGCTATTTTTACGGGTTGGACCCTTTTTACGCCGGCCAAGATGTACAGCCAATTTTTCTCTTCAATCTGTCAAGATGCGTTTATTTTCGATCATCAGCGCTGAGATTGCCTTGGTGGCTATAGCGAATGCCTACACATGTGAGTGAGGCTCTTCCACAGGCTCTAAACCCTGATCTAAATTTTCTCTTAGGGAATAATGTGAAGACCGGTGGAGGAGGGGGCTTTACCCCTGGAATTGTCTTCAATACAGGTACAAAGGGTGTTGCATACGCTCGGACGGATATTGGAGGCTTGTACAAGCTCAACGCCGACGATAGCTGGACTCCTCTGACCGATTGGGCGAATTCGAGTACTTGGTAAGTTGGGCCATTGCCTCCGTTTATCCAATCTGACCATCTAAGGAACAATTGGGGAATCGATGCAGTCGCCACGGACCCCCGCAATCCACAGACGGTGTATGCGGCAGTGGGCGCGTACACTAATAGCTGGTAAGCTCTGGGTACGAACACAAACTCTGCTGTTATTAAGACCTCCAGGGATCCATCTAATGGAGCGATAATTCGGAGTACGAACGCTGGTTCGACATGGTCCAAAACTCAACTTCCTTTCAAGGTCGGAGGGAACATGCCAGGACGAGGCATGGGAGAAAGACTGGCGGTGGACCCAAAACTAAGCAGCACCCTTTACTTTGGGGCTCGTAGCGGTCACGGTCTTTGGAAGAGCACCGACTCAGGTATGACTTGGTCAAACGTTACCAAATTTCCCAATGTCGGTAAGTTTTTCAACCATGTATTTGATCAGCCCCGTAGAGCTGAGTTTCTTGAGGCAATTACATACCGGACCCCACGGATACGACTGGGTATAACAGCGATAATATGGGAATCGCATGGGTAACCTTCGACTCTAATTCGACAACCACGGGAGGCGCTACGTCGACCGTCTTCGTGGGGGTAGCAGACAAGGCTCAATCGGTATACGTCTCCAAAGATGCCGGTTCTTCCTGGTCTCTGCTATCTGGACAACCAGCTGGTTTCCTCCCGCACAAGGGAAAGCTTTCCCCTCAAGAGCATGCTCTGTACATCAGTTATTCTGATGGGAGCGGACCATATGATGGCACGAATGGTAGCGTTTGGCGTTATGATATCACAGCAAGTACCTGGAAGGACATTAGCCCTGGTGTCGATCCATATTACGGTTACGGCGGCTTGGCTGTCGACCTTCAAAAGCCTGGCACCATCATGGTTGCAACCCTCAATAGCTGGTATCCTGACGCCATTATCTGGCGCAGCACGAACAGCGGCGCATCTTGGACACCCATCTGGGAATGGACGAGCTATCCAAATGAAAACTTCTATTATGGCATGAGCAATACCAATGCTCCTTGGATCCCTACCGCACACGATATCAATATCAAGACAATCGGTTGGATGATTGAATCACTCGAGATCGACCCATTTGACTCAAACCACTGGCTGTATGGAACAGGACTCTCAGTATATGGCGGCCATGACCTACTCAATTGGGACACTAAGCACAATGTCAGCATTTCTGTTCTCGCCAACGGCATTGAGGAGACGTCGGTCCAAGCACTCACCGTTCCTCCGGGTCAGTCTCTCGTCAGCGCAATGGGTGATATCGGCGGTTTCGTGCATTCCAGCTTGACAACTCCACCAAAAGCCGAGTTGCCGCTATTCACCACATCAACTTCGGTCGACTACGCCGGTCAAGTGCCCAAGACCCTCGTCCGTACAGGCTCGGCATCAGATGGATCTGCGATTCAGATTGCACTCAGTTATGATGCCGGCGCAACGTGGAGCCTTGATTATGGCGCTACGGCCTCTCTGTATGGTGGTAGTGCGGTCCTAAATGCTGCCGCAGACACAGTACTCTGGTCCACAAGCGCCAACGGCGTGCAGGTCTCGCAATACACTGGCTCCTTCAGCACGGTGTCTGGCCTACCTTCTGGCGCTGTGGTCGCTTCGGACAAAGTAAACACGACTGTCTTCTACGGCGGCAGTGCCGGCTCTTTCTACATTTCTCGAGATACCGGTAAATCATTTACATCGCTGGGCAAACTTGGCTCTTCCGCCGCCGTGAACAAAATCGTGGTAAATCCGACCGTTGCCGGCGATGTGTGGGCATCAACCGATACTGGTCTCTTCCACAGCACCAACTACGGGACTTCTTTTAGCAAAATTGCGGGGCCTACTGAGGGATATGCGTTTGCGCTGGGTAAGAGTAGCAGCAACACATACAAGTACAACATCTTCGGTTTCTTTGTCGTTAATGGAGCGACAGCGATGTTCGAGAGTAAAGACGTGGGCGCTACTTGGACTATGATCAGCGACAGCCAACACGGGTTTGGGAGCGCAAGTAGCAATCCTGTTGTAGCGAGCTTGGATACCGAGGGGCTCGTGTTTATCGGTACGAATGGCCGTGGTGTCTTCTATGGGACACCCTAGGTGGCTAATGGAGTGTTGAAACTGTACATGCTCTGATTCTCTGTATATGTCGATTTTCTTGTACACAGTTTCCAGTCTTCCAAAATCCGGGAAACAAAGCTATTTTGCCTTGATTTTGAGCTTTAGGAACTTTGTCGTAGGTCGCGTTTCTCCAGAATAACAGCGGAGGATCACGTTCGGAAGCTATTCCGAAGCCACGAGGCTAATACAAAGAGCTGGATGAAATTGGGAGGGTGCTGAAGACGATGCTTAATGATACGAGTGTAAGCAAAGCTGGCCGGGTGATACAACCCTGACAGGGAGTAGTGGGGGGTTGTCACAATGTGCCGCTGACGTCGTCTCATTGGAAGACGCATTTATCTGGATCCAGCAATGTTCCACTAAACCGGGGGCGAGTCCTTGGCCGGAGCATCATGCGCTGCCTTACGCGATAATACGGCGCCGAAACGAGACGTGACGATTTGCCAGGGTGTGAGGGAGGGAGCCTTGAAACATTGCGTCATCTTCTCCCATCAGGGCTCACAGCTTGCATTCACTGCCACAAGCCGTACTATTTTACCCACATCTTCTCCCCCAATCTTCACTTCTGAAAGATTCCAATCCTTAAATCGAAGGTCTATTACAATTCGGGCTTTCAGTACATTCTTGGTTGTCAGAAACTCATTCAAGACCATGGATCAGCTTAAGAACATGCTTGGCGGTAGCCACGGCAGCAGCAGCGGCCAAAGCCAGCCCGCCAACAATGCCGGCAAAGAGGATTACTTGGACAAAGGTGAGTGTCTTCTGTTTAAACACCCGTGCTTCGTCCCTGAGGATTTCTTTTCCACCACCCTTCCGCTTTCAATCATAGCGCCCTGGCGCATTACTAACCTCTCGCCCGTAATTATAGCCCTTGATGCTGTCGAGAAAAAGACGGGCCACGTCATGTCTCGAGACACAAACGAGAAGATTACCGACAAAGCACGTGAGCTCTTTGAGAAGCAAACGGGCAAGAATGTCCCAGACAAGTTCTCGAACTGAGATGAGTCAACACTTGAAATGCCAAAGCCAGTGGGGGGAACGGGAGTCACGGCGGTCTGTGGATGCATGATTGAATGATGAGATACCCGAAGGATGTTTCACTGCATGAACTGCTTGCTGGTCTTTTGACACTCGACGAAATGCACGGATGCTACGAGAGATCGTAGACTAGGGATTTCCATAGCTAGCTGGTTCTGCGCTACCTTTGATACTCCCCAATTAAATCTGATTTCATTCATTGCTCAATCCCACCTACCATGGAGTTTTGCCTTGTTTCTGGAAGCATTTGATAGCATCCGTTTTGAGCAAGCCCGTTGCTTTTGCCAGTGCGCCTTCGCAACTCGCCACATCGACGATCAGACATCTTTCCGGAGTATATAGCCTCCGCTGAGCAACATGCAACATCATTTTGGATGTAGGATAGTTTGGGAATGCGGATGCATGCTGGCCACGGGGCGAAATTCAATGAAAGAGTGAAAGCCGCAGCAAAAGACGGGGCTGTAGTCGTAAAGCGTGCGTCATCTCGCAGAAATTTGGTGTTACAATGGGCGACATTCTACCTAGACATGCATTCCATAAATGCAGATGGATAAATCATACCGATCTGTTTAACTTGAACCATTCACAGCATGGCCCTTCCTCGTTTTATCGTAAGCCTCATCCAGATCTTCTTCCCAAACCCACTTCATCCTCTCCTGTGTCCTTTCCGCCATGATCGGCATACATTCCTCAAAGCTCTTGTCAATCATATCTTCGGTCTGCATCTCGTAGGTATCGCCAGCTGCCCGGCTGGTTCGCTGCGTTTTCTGTGCTCGTGGCTTGCGCACATCTTGATATAGCTGTGTACATTGCTCCAGCGTCTCCATGCCGTGTGCTTGCTGCAAATATTCCGACATGGCACGCCCGAGCGCCCAGCCATCCTCGACCGACTGCCCAGCACCAGCTCCGAGATGGGGCAGCATGGCATGCGCAGCATCGCCGAGCAGGACGACCTTGCCATTGTAGTAGTGCCACCGGTCCACGGGCTCGCGGTGGTTGAGCCTCCATTTGCTCGGCTGCTCTGGCATCAATCTGATGATTGCTTGTACGGTGTCCTCAAAATCGGCAAAATCTTTTTCTACATCCTTCCTGTCGCACACGCTTGTCCAGCTTTCTTTTAGATCTGCTACTGCTTCCTCCGATGCCGTTACGAACGCAACGACGTTGAGCTGTGTGTTTCGGGAGATAGGGAAGATAAGGTAGTGTTTGTGTTTCGCGGCCCAGAGTACGCTGTACGTGGGAAAGGGCCAAGGCGAGGGAAGGTCGGCAATAGGTATGACTGCTCGGTAAGCATATTGACCGCTGAACTTGGGCTTGTCTGCAATGAATTGGTTTCGGACGGCCGAGTGGATGCCATCGCATCCTACTACGACATGTGCGAATTCGGCCGTATCGTCAGCAAAGTGGATACGAACTCCTTTCTCGACATCCTGATATTGATCAGCATATGACAGTCCTTCGATAGGCTGCAACAATCCATACCTCAACCCGTGTGCATGCTTTCTTGGTATGCAACGTCGCGGCTCCCCTCTTCTCTACCGCCGACCGCAGAAGATCCAGGACGTCGGTCCGCGCACATGACGCCTGCCTCACGTTTCCAGTATCATTGACTGGGACGGTAAATATTTCTTTCCCATCGTAGTATTTTCGAAAAGAGATCCAGATGCCCTGACGGTATCCAGCGAAGGAGTTCAGTTCATCTCCGAGGCCGACTTGGTGGATGACCCTTGCAGCATTAATGCCAAGGCCGACACCAGCACCAATCTCCTTGTACTGCGAAGCCTGCTCGTAGACGTGAATGTCGAGGGGAAATTGTTTACAGTGATAATGGATGCAGAGAGCGCAGAAGAGACCGCCAATGCCGCCGCCAACAATGGCGACACGAAATGGCTCTCCCGGCTTAGAAGTCATCTCGAGCCCTCCGAAACCTTACCTTGAAGCAACCAAGAGCTATTGAAACTCAGAGAACAAATGGCTCTACAGCTACAGGACATGACGAGACAGCAAAGAATCGCTGACGACTTACCACCAGCTACTCCCATTTTGGCAAAGTAGGATGATGTGGTACGGATTGCTCCCGAGGTAAGCAGATTGGCGAGAACTTCCCTATCTCCAAAACAAGGAGAAGACTACCAACGGTCTTGCAGGACACTTGGGGCTTACGTTGTCTGCAATACCGAAGAGGTGGAGATGTCCTGTCGGCGCCAGTCTACGGCTGCAGGCACTAATCAATCACGGGCACGAGCTGCGGTAGATCTGACTGGGCTGCATCTGTCAATGCCGATTCTCTGGGCCGGCCATACGAAACCTGGTCCATCATCACTGCAGCAGGATCCTCCGTCCCACCGTTGACTGGACGCGTCTGGAACCCCATGGGGGTTCCTTTAACACGGTGACACGGTGCGGGGCGCGAGTCATGAACGCGGTCATCTAGAATGCAGAGCAAATAACTTTCCACTTTTCCCTCCCTTGTGTGGATTTCGAAGTTGCGCTGGCGCAATCTGTACTGAGAAGGAAATTCAGACCTTCGCCTCTGCAACCATGGCGGACGTCGAAGCGGACATCAAGGAGGTCACGCTGCATGACGAGAAATCCGTCGAGAGCAATCATGCTCCCAAACTTGATCCCCATGGGTATCCCTTACGACCGCAACCGACAGATGACCCCTTAGGTAGGTGATTATCCAAAGTATCATTTGCAACTTTTGCTAAACTTCAGAAGATCCTCTGAACTGGAGCTTCTGGTACAAATTTTTCGTGCTCTTTCAGGCCGCTTTCCTTGCTTTCCTTGGTCCATTCACCCAGGCTGTCATCAATTCGGCATTTGCGCCTCTTGCAAAAGCAGAGCATATCTCATTGACTACGGCTTCGTACGTGACTACTGTTCCAATCCTGTTTGCGGGTATTTCTCCGATACTCTGGTCCCCTCTCAGCAATGTCTACGGCAGAAGGATTGTATTCATGTCTGTTGGGATCCTCGGGATTGTATCACATTGCGCATCTGGTGCCGCTCAATCGTGGGGAGGCATCCTCACCGCTCGAGTATTCGTGGGTATTGGTACTTCTGCTGGAATGGGCATCGGTGCTGCAGTGGTAGCCGGTACGTTTGATCCATGGAACCAGGGCCCTTTGATATACTAATTTCAATAGATATGTACTTTATGCACGAGCGTGGAAAGTCAGTTTGCTGGCCAATGAGGGAATATCCCTACAATTCCATTTACTGACGCTTCATAGGTTCATGGGCATCTACGTCGTCTTCGTTACCAATGGCGCGCATTTAGCAACCGTGGTCGGTGGTTTTACGGCACTGAATCCCCATCTAGGCTGGAGGTGGTGTTTCTGGTTACCGGCCATCATCTGGGCTGCAAATTGGGTGTTCAATCTCTTCTTCCTCCCTGAAACACTCTATCACCGGGACAATCGGACTGGCGTTTCGCATCAGCAGAACACCTCCTTCCTAAAGCTTTTCACGTTCAATGGTGTGCCGATCCAACGCAAGGTCAAGCTATGGGACTTTACTCATGTCTTCGTCATGCTGAGATACCCTTCTGTCTTACTTCCGGTTGCATACTACGCCCTTTCCTTCGGAGTCGGTAGCGTGCTTTACGCAATTACTGCGGCCGCAGCCTTCGGAAGTATCTACCACTTCAACACAGCACAGGTGGGAATGGCTTCTGGTCTTAGCACATTCGTCGGAACGCTGGTTGGAGAATTGGCTGCCGGTCCGGTCTCGGACTACATCCTGCTCGTCAATACGAAACGAACGGGTGGCGAGCAAAAGCCAGAGGCCCGATTGCCGGCAATGTGGCCAGGCTTTCTGCTCTGTCCCGCCGGTGCCATTATTGAGGGCGTCTGTTTCCAATACAAGACTCATTGGGCTGGGTGAGTACCCACTAATCTTCTTTAACTTGCTAGCCAGCCGTAGATCTCTCGCTAACCGAGTCTCAGGCCAATAGTGGGAATATGTATCGGAGCGTTCGGTTTGCAAATCATCTCGACCAATGTGTTTGCTTACATGACGGATTGTTACAAGCCGCAATCCGCAGAGATCAGCACGCTCCTGAATTTTGGTCGACAGACTTTCTCGTTCACTCTTGGCTTTTACATGCTCCCCTTCGCGTATCACACGACCTTTGGCGTTGCGTGGGCGGTTCTATCCATCATTCAATGCCTTTTCTTTTCGGGCATCATCGCCCTGATGTGGCGTGGAAAGGCGTGGCGCGAAAGGCTCGGGATGCCAAATTTTGATAGGGATATCTAGTTATAATCATGAAAGCCTTCGCGATATAGCGCCATCCAAGCCGCTCCGACCTCGACTCATGAATTCGTCAGAGGAAAAATCTCATCTCGTCATCAGGTTCATATCACAGAGGTAAAGACACTCATCTCCGCCCTTATGACGAAGTTGGTCCAGCCCGGATACTTTGCCTTTGCCACAATCAGCGCCCGGTCCCCTTCTTTCAGCTGCTTTACCCAGTCATTTTGAATCGTCTCACTATCCGGACCCTCTCCAGCATGCCAGTGGAATCCTTCCCGTCGCGGCCAGCAAACTGCATGAGTCTTTGGCTCTTGCCGTCCATGCACGTTCCGAAGGATCTCGGGTCCTTGGGTCTTGTTCGGTCCACTGAGCTTCCATGCCGAGAACCACGTCCACGAACCATTATAAGTCCCGTGGTCATGGGCGTAATCACTCCACCCTTGATCGTGGCTCGTAATGGTGAAAATGATCTTCTGCACCTTGCCAGTGATTGGTTGCGATTGTAGGTAGATGGGGTCTCCGTGATAGTCATTCACGAGTTGCCGTTCCGCACGCTGGACATCGCTACGAACCCAGTATTCAGCTTCCTGCAAGACTAGGCGAACGAATTCTTTTGGTATCTTAGATACCCTTTGCAGGTCGTAAGCAACTTCGAAGACATCTTGCGGCGTTCCGGGGTAGTAGTCCCCGGAGTCGGATGAGTAGCGACCGTCATCCTTCCACCATGGTTGTGCAGAAGCCCATTCTTTGAGGTCGTCGTCCAACTTGGGCATTTTGGCGTTAGACTTCAATAGTGCATGCACAGAGCTCACTGCCCTTAGTTTCAGTGCTTGAATTAGAGGCGTGTTGCCCTCGGAGTCGTTGGCTTCGACATTGGCCCCGGTTGCTACGAGCAGCTTAATCAGCATATCGAAATTTCCAGCTGCTGCATAATGGAGAGAAGTTCTTCTAGCGTTGTCTATGGCATTCGTATTCGCTTTCCTTGATAACAAAAGCTGTACAACTTCTGCATGGCCTCGGATCGTTGCAACGTGAAGAGGTGTCTTGCCAGACCGGTCAGGATGCTCTAACAATGAGACGCCAGTTCTGTTCAACACAACCTTGGCCGTTTCTGCTGACCCGCTTCCAGCAGCATTATGGAGAATCGATTTGTCTTCATTCACGTAATACGATTTCGGAGCATAATCGAGTAAAAGATCCACGACCTCGGGTTCGCCTCTGGCAGCGGCCAGATGAATACCTCCATCCGTTTCAATCTTTTCATTCAGTAGAGATGTTCCCTTGATATCCAAGAAGGTTTTCGTTACAGCGACACCGCCCTGTGTCATGGCAATATGGAACGGATTGGCGCCGTTCCTGTCCCGTATTGCGAGAAGTCGATTACTGAGCTTGTGCTGTAACAGCACGCGTGAAGCTTCGCATGCGCCGCGCTCGGCAGCATAGTGGAGCGGGCCTTTTGAGTGATTGTCGATGATGTCCTGATAACGGAAGATGTCGTCCTTGTACGCCTCGTCACCCAAATCAAGCATGAGTTGGACGGCCTCGGAATAATTCAATCCTGCGGCAATATGAATGGGAGATGTGTTCATGAACTGGTTCATCTTCAGCAGCTTGCACTCTTTGTCTGCCTCGAAAAGGATCTTGATGACTTCAATCGGGCAGGATCGAAGCGCTAGTTCAAGGCAACTACTCTTACTGTAATCATCTCGTATCTGAAAAACATCGGCTCCATTTTCAAGCAGGAGACGAATGGCGGTTTCTCGTTGGTGAATTATGGCTTCTTGCAGCGGACTCGTACCTCCGTCTCTGCCCGTGGCACTTATGATGACGCTGGTACCAGGCAAGTCCAAGAGTAATTTGAGCACGTTCTCGTGGTTTCCAATGCTTGCCCAGTGTAAAGCGTTTCCTAGAAAATTGTCATCGGAGAGCACATAGCCCGATTCCTCAATGTCGTCAGTCTTCAAGTTCTTAAGCAGCTTCGAGATAATGCCATTTAATCCGAGGTATGCCGCAAGATTTAAGGTCTTGAACGAGCCTTTGCCTTTCTCATGATACCAGGCGAGCTTGCTGCGGAATTCTCCCTTGGGGTGGAGCAGTAGAATTCGTACGGCACAGGTAAAATTTTGTTCGTGTTCGAAGAAGTCCATAATCTCCTCAGTCAGATCCTCACTATCAATTTCACCTGATTCTCTTGCGTGGTGTCCCCAAAACAGGGAGGCATACCCAAGGAAGGGATATCTTCCTATCATTTCCTCCACGCCTGCGTCTCCATACGCCATTTGTACATCAAAAGATTCCAGACGGAGATAAGTCAGGCAGGTCTTGGTCATGTCCAGCTGAGCATCCGGAAATCTCTCTTTCCGAATGGTCTCGAAATATTCTTGTGTCGTATAGTGTACAAATCGAATGACCTCAATCTCTTCGTCAACCGTGACCAATCCGGCGCAGACAGAAGTAAGCAGACCCTCTGGGATAAGGCTCTCGCTATCAAGCTCGTCCTCGTCATCATCTTCTACGGACAGTGCATGCTGCAACTCTGCCTTTGTCAGTGGTCTCTTTGCATAAGTAATGAACGAAATAACGCGTTTCGCAAGCTGCTGGTCTGTCTTGTTCTGGCCTTCAACCCGTTTCATGGCTTCATCATAGGTTGCTGTGAGAGCGTTTTCGCCCTGGGGTAGAGCTGCTAAGGCTTTGCGGATCTTCTTTGGTGTATGCCCCTCTAAAAGACTGTCCATGTGGAAACGGGCCAACAAGAACCTACGAGTGTGCATAAGTAAAGTTTTTCCAAAAGTTCGCATTGTTGAACTGGACACTCGAAAAAAAGAGCGTATCCTAACAGGGATCACGAAACTCACATTCCTTGTGCCTTTTCGGCGATGGTATCTGCAATTGCCTGACCTAGACTTGCATCCTTCCTGACACTGCTGCTCAACTTAGCCTCGCTCTCAATGCGCTTGTCAATATATTCTCGCAAATCTGCAGTGCTTGCTCGGATCCGCAACTGCTCAGCAGTATCGAACAAAGCCGAATCTTCCTCGACTGGGAAACGCGAGGTAATAAGGATGCGTACGAGGGGTTGAAAAGCCCGCAACTCTTTTAGAAGATGGGTACCATGGTTTCTCGAGCTTTCGTCAAGAGCATCCAGAATGATGTAAACTTTACTGTACCGGCTGATCTCCGCATAGAGAAGTTTGAGGAGGTCTCCCACTTGCGGTCTTTGGTTTCTTCTCACGTAATTCTTCTCCAGTACTTCACATTCAGCAGGCTCTAAAAGACGCTTTTGCACAAAATGTCTCCACAAACTTGACACCATGTTCTGTAGAGTCTGGGTTTCTCGCTCCCGATAGTCGCAATAGAGGAAGGCCACGGCGGCTTCTTTATCGCTTCGGAATCTTTGTTGCAAGTGATCAACCACAATGGAGACCATGGTTGTTTTTCCTGCTCCGGGAATGCCCGGACACCATAAAGTGTTGCCTTTTCGCGGTTCGCTCTTGACCCAATCCCGAAATTGAGGGGAATCGAGGAACCATTGACCAGTTCCTGGTTGCCGTTGATCAAGCACACTTCCGTGTTTGGCTGCAAAGTCATGCGGAGCAATGAATTTCACGATTGCCTGATGTCGCTCTCGTCTTGCTTGGCCTTGAAGTTCCTCAACTCCACTTCCGACCTGTTGAACCCCAGCACGAACATCCTTAATGATTGCCGTATCCGCTTTGATAGCGTAGCTGAGCTCCAATAGATTGTCACTGAGGGCCAAGCCAATCAGCGTCTTAAGGCGCTCAATGCGGTCGAGGATATCTTTAATGTCTTGTTTCTTCAATGTCCATAGAAGATGGCGGCCGACTTTTCCAACACCTTTGACAGGTTGCACCTTTGCGGCGAAATCAAGTAGGAGGTCCTTCAGGTTGTCCACGAGTGGATGCAATGGAGCTACATCGTTGAGCCAGGCCTGAGATGTGTCGGGATCTTCCAGTCTATATTTGAGACGGAAAACAAGACTTTGGATTTCAATAGCATCCTGGCGGAAGTCTCTTGCATCCTTAGACGCATTCTTGGTCTCACTGATCCATCCGATCAGTTTCGTAGTACCGTCGATAATCGATCCGATGGAGGATACGATCCCCAAAACACCGACGAATTCTGCCATGGCGGTCAGTGGAAATGAAACGAAAGCCGGCGCAAAGGATCCCGGCTTCGAAAACGCTCAGTAACCATCTCACGTTGCCAGAAAAGAAAGGTGATGTGCGATTTGGAGCACAACCAGGAGTCGCGCAAAAAGGCTGTTGCCTGAAACCATGTCCATGAAAGAGAAGATACGAGAGAGGCATATAAAGCGAGACAGAGAGCACATGAAACACTCCATCAATTGGCAGCATTTTCAGCCTCAAATTTGTAGGAATTAATGTGGTTGGTTCGGAGCAGGGGACGACGCAGGTGGCGGTGGGGGCCAAATGCAAGGGTAGGTGAACAAGACGATCAGTAAAGTCCACGTACCGGCTGGTGTTTGAGTCAGGTCGAGCACCCCAGACATCCTCACTCTGGATAACAAAGCTATGTTAAAGTCCGACTAAGATTCACAGATCATGCGTAGACATTGCTGCCATACATCGTCTTATTTGAATCCCGACTCTTGGGGCTATGGCGGTGGCCTTACCATGCGGAGTACATACACTGCCCAGCCCGTGTCTGCCTTGGTATAAATTCTTTCAGACAATGGATCTATTCGATACCTATCTGACCCGCTATTTGCCCAGGCAAGTACGTAGATAAGAGAGATAGATTTTGCTCGTAGACATGTGTATACCTTGACAAATCATCGTTGTCAACCAAGCGTCGGAAACAACGGGCAAATGATGCAAGGCGCAGCCCGCAGTTCACGAAATATCATTACCTATCTCTGTGTAATGACGTACTATTGATATTTCACCATGGGACTGGTCCCTCCTTATCGGACCAAGTAGCCGTAGGGCCGCTTTTGCCCATTGTCGCTACCCTGGCCAATTCGATTGTTCCGCTTTCCACAGTGCCGTTGCCATGCCATTTATTCAAGTTCGTAGCCACATATCCAGGACAGATTGAGTTGACCTTCCACCCATCATCTTTGTGCTTGAAAGACCAGTGTGCCATGATCATATTCAGTGCTGCCTTGCTGCTTCTGTAGACCGGTAGCTCCTCAGAGCAAAACCAAGCCTTGCCCTCCGCCTTGGTGTGAATTGATCCCATGATCGAGGAGACAAAGATGACGCGAGGATGTGCGGACTTTGCTAGTAATGGTTCGAACTTTTCCGTAACGATGTGATGTCCAAAAACGTTTGTATTGAACAGCTCTTGAAAAACTTCGCGTTTACTCGAGTTTGGCCTGAAGTACTCGATTGAGATACCCGCGTTATTGATCAGGACGTCGACTCGACCGTGTTTGGACTCGACTTCCTTTGCTGCGTGCTCGATTGACTGATCACTTGTGATGTCAATTGTCAATGGTTCGACGGAAAGGCCCTCTTGTTTCAACTCCGTTGCGGCTTTGGCACCATTGTCTGGGTTGCGACTACCCATCAAGATGTGCCAGCCATTGTTCTCTTTCGCCAGTTTTCGAGATGCTTCAAAGCCGATGCCTTGGTTCGCGCCAGTAATAAGGACTATGGTCGATGAACTGTTCTGAGCCATGTTGATACGCCCTTCTGTAGAATCAATTGAAGTACGGAGTCACAGAGTAGATTACCATGCAAAGCCGAGACTCAAGACAATGATGAGGTTGGCAATTGAAGGGTACTTAGGGGTCTATAGTCAGATATATCTTTTCTTTCTGCTGTCCTTATATCCGCGCTTGATTGGTCCTATGACGTTGATGGGGGAGATGTGAATCTCGTTCTTGGGCCGTCATCTTATTTGACATGACTCGATAGATCATATTCGTGGAGAAAGCTGCGATTCGCGGTCGCGAGGCCGACAAACGGATGAAACCAGCATGGACAACAACATGTCGTGGTTAGCTCCGCTTTGGCGCTGTCACGGCGAAAATGGACGTTGTTTACTCCGTCGAGCCAATCAACGCAACCGCAACGCACAGATCGTCTGTCGCGTCTGGACTGTCTTGATAATCAGCAAGCAGAACCATCAGAACCGACAGATGTCGAGCATCGCAATGCGTTACCTCTGTTGTGAGCGTGAGAAGAGACGGAAGCTATGGAAGTCTACGGAGTGCTCCGTACATCTGCTGCAGACTGGGGAAGGTAGTTTGGGGTAGACTAGCTTCATCGACCATGCATTGCACAGCCGCACAGTCAAGCCTTGGACACTCACGCACTTAATTCTCCTATCTGCCGGGAATTGAGCAGCGTGGTCAATTGAAACCCTCGCTAGTCCCTCTATGCTATTCGGTGATCGGGCAGGGTGAATATTCTAAGACCATCGATGTCGAAAAGGACAAATTATTCACTCAGAAGCACACCAGCACCAATTCCCGAAGATGAAGAAAATCTCGTTGTCGCAAATTATTTGTGCAGAACGTGCAATGCAATTTTTGATCGACACATCTGACACCTCTCATAGCGTTATTCAGAGCGGTCCCCATCACGAGACCTTGGTAGATATTCAGCGCTCCGCTCGAGCTGCTTGCCATGTGTGTGTCCCAGTGCTTGAAAAGCTCGCCCTCGACGGGCACGGAAAAGCATCCGAAGTAGAGCTTGAGATGCCGCGACAACATACGCTATTAGCAGAAACATGTCTTCGGACCGGCTGTGCTTTTCTATCTATATTTGCAATAACGGAGAGCGTATTCTGGTGAGCTTTTCAATGATACCTCTAGATGTGGATCATCCCGTCAAAACAAAGTTCAAATCGGAGTCATTGAAAACAATCTACACGCAGATAGATTCTAGCGCTGCAAAGACTACATCGGCCTCGTCCGTCCTGACCCTAGCACGGAGCTGGTTGGAAACGTGCCTGAACAGCCATACCAAATGTGCACTAAAAACACTTCCTTCGACATGGCAACCCGCTCGTCTGATAGATCTTAGCGGAGCGCAGCCGCGACTTCTTGACACCTCAATTCAACGCTCTCAAGCTCCGTACGCGACCCTGAGCCATTGCTGTGGACCAGAGACCAATTTTCTCAAGCTAACAGCTACAAATGTCGATGCTCTATGTATAGAGATCCCTCTGTCACAGCTACCTCAAAAGTTTCAAGACGCAATTGGAATAGTCAAAGCCCTATGCATAGATTTTCTATGGATCGATTCTCTGTGCATCCTTCAAGAAGGCCCTGGTAGCGAAGAGGATTGGAAGAAGCATGCCATGGCTATGAGGTCGATCTACACGGATGGCATCTTGAACATTGCCGCTGACCGCACATCGCACGCTAGAGAAGGTATTTTCACAAGCCGCAACTCACAGCTCGTCGAACCGTGCGTAGCTTGCTGGAATCCGAAAAATAGCGATCCCGTGACTTGTCTTCTCGTGGACGATCAATTAATAAAAAAGAGCCTTCAATTAACGCCCTTAGCCTCGCGAGCATGGGTAATTCAAGAGCGGCTTCTGGCACGGCGCACACTGCATTTGGGGTCTCGTCAAATTTTCTGGGAGTGTCACGAGATGCCTAACGCATGCGAGACGTTTCCAGAGAGGATTCCATGCTATCTACCTGACCATTCTTCCGCTTATTTCGATCTCTCCACAACGGTACATGATCCAAGCCTGCCCCAGCAACCTCAAGATGACGTGGCTAATGCAAGGTCAAGGTTGTGGAACAATGTCGTAGAGAATTATACAAAATGCGAGCTTACGTATCCTACAAAAGACAAATTCGTTGCAATAGCCGGCGTAGCACCAAGATTCTTCAACAGTTCTGATATCAAAGAAGCATATATTGCGGGCCTTTTCAGATCGACCTTACCTCGAGCACTGCTTTGGCGCTGTTTCCCTACAGATCAGGCAAGAACACGAGTTGCAAGACTCTCAAATGAGCCAAGTATGTATCGAGCTCCCTCCTGGAGCTGGGCATGCACCGATGTCGCAGTCAAGACATTTTCCTATGATCCCCGCGATAGAGACATCAGAGACATTACTAAAGTTGTCGACGATACAAAGATAAATTTCGCTGATCGTACCAATCCCTTTGGACAGCTGCAGTATGCCCAGATCGACCTCCGTGGGCCATGCACTGCATTGAAATGGGATACTTCAGCTGCACCGAACACTGCTGCCGGGCCTTCCAACGTGCCTACCCTCCGCATGAACTCCCATACTTACGATCGCCAGAATAGCTTTCTTGCTCTTGATCAAGGAAGCAATCTGCATACTGACCAAACCGGGCTAATGTTTCTGGCAATAACAATGGGAGACATGTCAAAGGGGCGTCATCCAAGCTGGAAGTATGGGTTAGTGATCAAACCTAGCTCTCGCGCCAATGGACAGCAGACATACAGTAGGTTGGGATATCTGGCTATTGAAGAAAGAGGCGGCCTGTAGCCGTTTCCAGATATGGATGAGAGAGAAGTCACTCTAGTATGACGCAAAATTTAGCTTGTCTCAGACTATGAGCTCGTCCTTCGAATTGGGTAATTCCACTTTCTAAACAGCCTGTCTGAGGCAAGCAACCGGTACTGATACTTAGAATTGGGCCAGTCGACACAGCTGCAGCAACTTTGCATATTTGAGCTCGAAAAGGTTCATCATAGTCCATTCTAAGGACTGAGGTAGAGAGAATACTGCGCCGTTCTGACCTATCCATGGTACCGCCAGTGGAAAGGATCGAGACCAAACCTTTGGCTCCGCTGACTTTTTGCTACAGTCTCTCCGCGCCAAAACGCACGGACGTTTGTATGGGGTACCTCCCAATCGAATATCAGCATTCAGCCTCAACACTGTATTTTATGTCAGTTCGAGATTTGAATGTAATTTTCCTTAAATAACCAGAACTAATATTGGGTGCTCCCCAGCCAAATCCTAGAATTTTGGTAGATATAGAGATCGTTCTCTATCCCAAACCATTCAGATCTTATTCAATCCGACTTTACAATCCCTGCCGATTGCCATCTGGATATTCATTGGGATATTTCCCAGTGACAGCTCTAAATACAGGGATCCAGAACTTTTTCTCGTAATCTTCAACAAGGGCTGAGCTGCGTAAGAATACTGCCAATTCTTCATAGCCTTCGTGGGCCCCTGAATTCCGGCGCTCGACAACCTATTTATAAGGTCAGATCATAAGAGTCCTAGGTCTTATATTTCTAATTCTTACCTTTTTCAGATCCTTAAAAATTCTAACGTGGGATTGCTCAATGCCTTCCATCCCCTGATCGAGGAGTAGTTTTGGCGTTTTCTCGATTGTCTGTGCATCTCGGATAAGATGAGTAGTGGAATGCCCGCTGTCATTGCTTCCCTCGCTACGAGCTGTGCTTGGAGTATGTTTGATGACCTTTTTAGCAAAGGAGACTGCGAGGTTGTCTGTCAAGAACACGAAACGGTGCCGAGATGAGTCCTTCAAATCTTTCTTGGTTTTCTCAAGCTCTCCCTTGGTTTCCCCAAGCTCTCCTTTGGTTTCCCCAAGCTCTTCCTGGAGTTCTCCAGTCTTTGTTTCAAGACGTTGGATTCTTAAGCGTACGTCTGCGTTTTCAGATTCCATCCGCTGTTAAGGGTCGTTAGAAAAGGGAATCTTGAATGGCGGTATCAGATTTTCACGTACCTTTAACCTGTTCGCGTTTTTTTCTAGCGAGGTGGAAAACGGCATGTGTACGCGCACATTATCGCCGTCTTCACCTTGGTTGTCGTAGCCAATGCGCTTCCAATCTTTTTCATCGATGTCAGTGGATATTAATTTGCTTGCTTGTTCCATTGTCGATCGATGCTGGAGAAACAAATCGAGCGACAGTTCTGCAAGTGGATCTCCAGGAGGCGGGCGAGGAATCGACATAAATAGCTTAACTTCGAACGCCATTTTTATATTCGAATGCTGAGTATTGGATCGGGTTGTAGTAAGAGTAATGTGGAATGTAGTACGGGTAATGTGGAATGTAGTAAGATTATCGTGGAATGTGGTAACAGTAACTTAGATTCAAATTCAGGCGACCAGAAACGATTATGTGTTATAAAACATCCGTGAAATGATTGTGTAGCAAAAATTAACATTCCCGACCCTGGTCCGGCAACCCACCTGTTGTGGTTTTTTTCCCTTTATTCTATCAGAGACAAACACAATTTCAGGTTTGCGCGGGCCAAACATACCTTTCATGTTGTCTTTCGTATAACATCTTCTTTGTATGGCTTGCTGCAGTACTTTCAGCAGAAAATCTAATTATTTGTAGTAAAAAGTTAAAAACATGCATTTGTGTAATTTCTGATCAGACTGATAACAAACACCAATTCGAGGAGGGAATGATGCCTTAAAGACTAGCATTCAAGGTGTCTCCCAGTCTCCGGCTATCCCATTATGTATTCTGTGTTTGTCACAGTAATGCATTGGTAAATGGTGAATTGTCAGTGGTGCACTGATAAATGGTGAATGTTTGGGTGCGCCGCGCAGAAGCTGCTGGAACAAGACGGCGAAAGACGGCGACAGCAATGGGCAGAGCCTAATGGTCTGAAGGGCTCCAGGGGACGGTCCTGAAAGAGTCTAGTTTTGAGTCCAATTGCTTTGTTGGAGCTATCTTCTTTTTTGGCGCGGGTTCTGGGGGACCCGGAACAGCACGAAGGAAATTCGTGTAAGCTTGACGATAGTACTTCAGTTGAGCTAAAGCATCAGTCCTCGATTGAAGAAAAAAGGTACAGACCAGGAAAGCTCCCTGGCGTTGCGGGAGGGGTGGAAAAGACAAGAGTAAAGGCGGCACTACGCGCTAACCTTAATCATTTGGCGCCTCTACACTGATTCTGTTTTTCGGCTGTGCACTGGAACGGCTGTGCATTGGAATGCCAATGAACGCCGACGAACGCACAGGCGATATTCTAATGTATCAGACACTTTCTTGGGGTGCTCCCTACTCTATTTTTTCAGATTTAGATATAAGCTATTTCCCAGACGCATCTAAGCCTGTTTATGATTATCATTGTGATTGTTGAACTGGAGATGGGGAGGACCCTAACTGTTATTTGCCAACTGAGTGGGAGTGCACAGCCGAAAAACGGAATGATTGTACCTGGGTAGGTACCTACTGGTAAGGTAAGGTACCTTACCTAATCCTCGTAGGTGCGACCGGTGCTTGTGAGTGCTTACCAACCCTGTCGACCTGCGAGCGTCCCACGTCTAGATTTGACGTCAAGATCGGCCAAGGGTATTCTCTACCTACTTCCTACAAGAATTTGATTATTAGAATCAGTGAGAGTTGTTGTGGATTGTGTCGTAAGGGATTGATCTGTTTTGTCAATGCGAATCTACCACGGTCGGATCAAGATGATATCCAGGATTCGATTCGGAAGGAGGCCCACGTTGCGGGTGCTATAGTGCCGCTCCAATATCCGACACAGCCGATGATACCTATGTTATAAATTGAGAATGAGGTCCTCATTGGGAAACGACTGCGGCAAAACGCTGTTCATCCGCAAGCTCGTCCTTGTCTTTGCATCTTCTTGTTTCCAAATTCGTTACCGCAGCACCTAACACCGATCATTTGTACCTCACACCAAACTGCACGCTACCGCAGCTAGGTCCGATACGCTATATATTACGCGTTCCTCTCCATTAAGACCTTCGCGGAGGTTCTTGTCAACTCAACCTCATTCAGCCACTAGTCGCCCTTGCGAAGTTGTGCCCTGACAACATTCCAATTTACCTGGACACCATGCATCCTTTAATCACTCTCGAGGAGCACTACCTCTCCCCCGAAGTACGCGAAACCCGCGACAACGCAGGAACCAGTCCATACTTTCGCTTCCCCCCAATCATCACCACGCAGCTCCTCGACCTCGACGAGCGCCGCATCAACGACATGAACGCCGGCTCCGTCTCCCTCCAAATCATCTCCCACGGCCCGGGCAACTTCCCCCCCGATACCTGCCGCGCCGCCAACGACTACCTCGCCGCCGCCATCCAGAAGCACCCGACGCGGCTCGCCGGCTGGGCCATGCTCCCGATGTCCGACCCTGCCCTCGCCGCCACCGAGCTGAAACGCTGCGTCCAGACGCACGGCTTCCGCGGCGCCCTCATCGACAACCACCTCGAGGGCCGCTTCTACGACGACCCGGCCTTCGGCCCCGTCTTCGGCGCGGCCCAGGACCTCGACGTCGCGCTGTACATCCACCCGACGTTCGCGCCGCCCGCGCTGGCGAAGCACTACGAGGGCAATTTTTCGGATGCCGCGGCCTTCATGATGGCGCATGCGAGTTGGGGGTGGCATTCCGAGACGGCGCTGCACGTGCTGCGGCTCTGGGCGAGTGGCGTCTTCGATCGGTTCCCGCGGATCAAGATTGTGATTGGGCATATGGGCGAGATGCTGCCGTTTCAGCTGGATCGGATTGTGGCGCAGGCGCGGATGTGGGGCCAGGCGGAGAGGGGGCTGAGGGAGGTGTGGGAGGAGAATATTTGGGTGACGACGAGTGGCATGTTTTCGTTGGCGCCGCTGGCGTGTTTGTTGCGGGTGTCGCCGATTGAGAAGATTATGTATTCGGTGGATTATCCATTCTCGCCGAATGAGAAGGGGGCGGCGTTTGTGGAAGAGATGGGGAAGAGCGGGTTGTTGACGGAGGAGCAGCTGGAGATGATTTGCTATAAGAACGCGGAGAATTTGCTGCGTGTTAGTGCGCCAAAATAATACTGTATCGGCGTTAAGAGACGTTGATATATGTGGATCTTCGCATTAAGACCACCGAATCTATGAAGTACCTCATTGAACGGTTGTCCGATTATGCTCTGTATCTCTATCGATCGCATGCTGTTACAATACTTTATAGTACAAACATAAAGAGACCCCAGTATCCTTGGGCTGAAGGGTATGCTTACCATGAAAATCCGATTTCATTACGCCTCGTCATCCAGATAGTCTCCATCCCCATGCATGCAAACGCCCGACATGTGCTCTCTTCTTCCGGCAAGAAATCCAAGCGCTTTGTCGTTTCACATTGTGATGGCATCACATCACGATACATTTATCCCGATCCTCGCTCGGCACCTGCATATGCTGCCCACTCGACCGCCTCCCTGCTCCCCGACCCAAAGGCGGTCCGCCCGTACCACGACCCGCCGGAATCTGATCCACGAGACCTGGAGGCCTTACACCCCTTCCGCGTGAACAAGATGGGCTCATCGCGCCTGCTCTGCCTGCGCCTCGGCCACGGTATCCTTGTCCCGGCGCCAGAGGCGAGGTGCTCTGACCCACCGAATTCGTCGCGGCTTGCTGCGCGTATGCGCTCTGTCGCCTTGGTCGTTCTGGCAGGCTTGGAGTCGGGGATTGGCCGGGGATGTAGGGACGGTCGCTCGCGGCTTGTTCGTATGGCGGCGGTGCATCGTCGCCCTCCTCTTGTGGACGATGGGTGCTAGGGGCGTTGTTGTTGGCACCCCTGCCACTGCGGCGTGGTGGAACTTCGGGTCGGACATCTTGGCCGGGAATCGGTAGTGTTGGTGACCCGCGGGGAAGGTGGCGGCGGGAGACGTCGTCCTCGCGCGTACGAGTGGCTTGAGACTGACGGTCAGCGTTGTTGAATTCTTCTTGAAGCTGGAGCGCGAGAGCAAAGTCATGATCTTCTTGTTCGGTATGTGAGACGGCTGGTGCAGGGTCACCATTGTTTATGAGACCCGTTTCCTGGGCAGATGCCACGCCCACAGCGTTACCGGGCGTAGATGATTTCCCATGGCGAGGGGGCACTGTTTCCCAGCCATCTTCATCATCATCCACAAGGCTGCGAATGGGCTGTTGCGCTTGAGAAGAACTACCGCGAGCACTACCAGCTCGAGCAGCATTCTGCACATTCCCCACAGGACGAAAATCGCCAGAGAACAGCTCACTATAACGACCACTGACATCTACGAGGCTTTCCCAAACAATCTCGTCATGACTGGAGTACCCCGCGTCAGTAACGAGGGTCATAAGGCGATTTCTGCGAGGCTCTTTGTACAGTGTCGAGAAATGGTCGTTGCGGAAAAAAATTGCTATCTGGCCCGGTTGTAGTTTTTCATTGATGACTCGTAATCCAAAGTCAGTCAACTGTGTTGGCCAAGTTTGAAGAAATTCTTTGATGAAAATGACGTCTTCGAAAATTTGCTGCTCCTCGGAAGTCAGAGAAGAGACTCGTAATTTGTCTTCCAACTCTTCCTCCCGAAATTGTATGTTTTGAGCGTCTTCGTATGTGTGTGCGGATCGACTTAATGCTGCAAATGCTGGTGAATCAGCAGGCGGTAGCCAACCATGCAAAAGTGGCACCGCAAAGGTGCTGTAAAGCTTCATCTCTCGTGTTTCTTCAAAGGCTCCCGGCCCCGCCAGTCTATTCTTCCCTTTCAATTCATCGGCGGAATTGGAAACGAAGCGTGGATTAACGTTCATTCCAGTGTGCAATGTGATCAGAAAAGCGTACAGATCCCCAACATCGGGCAAGTCTTGTGCCGCATCTCCGTGCCTTCCAGACATCAGTTCCTCAAGGACTGCATCTAATAGAAGACCTAGGCTGATTTGCTCCCTCACACGTAGAGTTTCGATAAGAGCAGTCTCGATACCCGGAGGTGTTGACAGGACTAAGGCATTGACAAGCGCAAGAAGTGGACATGGTCCATTGGCATTTTGGATAATGATAGGCGAGTTTCTAGGGTTGTTTCTACTCCTTTCATCAAACCAGTTGATGTGCTTGATGGAATAATGTTCGCTCCGCTGTCTTCCAGTTTTGGCCATCGGGGTTTCTTCCCCTTCCATAGCGTTAGAACTTGCTCCGGTAACACTTTCTCCAGGCCGTGGTGGTTGAGGAGGGGGAGCTTCTTCCGCTTGGGTGCTTCGAGGAGGTTTTGGGGGTAAAACTTGGTCATCAGAGTTCTTCCTTGGTGGCAACTCTGGTACAACTTCTTCGTCTTCCTCTTCTGTGTGCTTACTTTGATCCTTCGCCACGTTGTTTGGGTTTTCAGGAGCAGGTACATCAGACCACTTTTGCTCTGCTGTCAGCTCAGACGCCCAAGGGTTGCTCTGTGCAATCGGGCTGAATCCAGTAGCTTCATGATGAGACTGAGATACAGGTACCATGGAAGCGTTCTCCACAGGAGTCTCCCTCATCTCAGGAAAACCATCAAATTGCGCTTCTGATCGACTCACATCTTGGTCTAATAAAGAGGTCTTTTCATACTGTTCTGTTGGTGGTGAGGCCGGTTGGACACTGATAGGAGGTGGAGGGGGAGGATGTGAAGGTTCTGCAGGGCCATTGGGAAGCCCTGCATTGTTACCAATTGGCTCATTGCTAGGACCAGTGAATTGTTTACGCAGATAGGGATTGTTGATAGAAAACTTCCGGCCGCTGCTTCCAGTGCCGTGTATCGAGACCTGTGAAAGAGGCTGATCGGGTGAAGCACTATTTGAAGGACTCTTGGAACCGACTCGCAGTGCTTCTGGAAGTTCGGTTTGTGGCTTTGGCGATTCTGAGTGCTCGCTGAAATTGGGTTGGACAGATCCCACTCGGAGCGTCTCAGGAAGTGCTTCCCGGGATGTTGCTTTGCCCGGAGCAGTGCTTGAATTGTCCTTAGTAGCCACTGGTCCCAGACCGATCAGGTCCGGTTCTTCGTCATCGCTATCTTTATCCCAATCTGACCCTGTATCTTCTTCGTCTTCAAACGTCGCTTCATGATTCTTTCGATCCGTGACGGGAGAGGTAGGATACGGAGGATTATTCGCGGATTGAGAGAGCGGAGGAGGCACCAGGTCAGACGTTGCAGGTCTGGTGACCATCTTTCCAAGTCTCGTCGTCCCCCTCGAGGTGGTGTTTCAAAAAGCGTATTCTGTGCTAGGGGATCATCTGCAACTATAGATGGTATAATTGTCCAGAAAGAGCATCGAGATGTGTAACAAGCTTGTTTGTGATTTCACATAGCTTTTGGCACGCCGGTCGACTGCTCTCTCATGTGTCAAGAAGCTTTAACTTCGGTCGAGTCAAGATGTGTGCGCTGCAGCGACAAGGCCTTTAAAGATGCGGATGGAATCCGAGATTGTCGAGGAGCTGCCAAGAGTATCTCATGTCGTCCGCGGCCGTAAAGAAGATAAATGGCGAGGAAGCGTGTCGTGGGCGTAGTTGTTGTGATGACGAACGCGGTGCGCCACTGCACCGCCACAAATCGTGGGAGAGTGACAGGGGTGAGATGTTCATCCCGCATGCGCCACCATTCCACCATTCTTCCACTCCCTTGTCTCTGCAATGCAGCGAATGCCTCGTGTTCGACCCAGAAACTGGCTGAGCTGATGATACCGAGGCACGAACGCTGCTACCTCTAGAAAAATGCATTTCTTCGTCCGGCCCAATTGCTATATCGTCCTTAGACTACCGTCTGGCACTCTGAAAATCGTGCTGGTCACCCCAAATACGTATGTGGAATAATTTGTGTGAGCGACCATGCGTCATATATTTTCTGGTTGTGGTGGACATGTTATCTGACGTTGATTAGCATCGTCTCTATTGGAAAATTTGGATCTTTCCCGGCCAACCTGCTTTTGGGAAGGCCATATCATCTGACTTTTGATATCCTGGAGAAAGATCGTAACCGGGCTCATAATGACTTGCGTGTCGTACCGGCATCAGAGCTTCATGCTGAGGCCATCTTAAACAATGATGACACTCCGTCTGAGTCTCGAGATGAACAGAATTCTGAGCCCGCAGATGGCGTGGAATATATCGTCCAAGATGACGGAACCATCGCTATCCGTAGTAACCGGAATACAGTCGATGATCCGAATCGCCAAGCCCTCTCAACAGAAGATATTGAAGAGCTGAAGAAGGTCGGCGCTGGTAAAGACATTGTGGAAGCTCTCATGCAGTCACATTCAGGTATTGACGAGAAGACGGCCTTCTCCCTGGCCAAATATACATTTCGAAAGAGGGGAAAGTATTTAAAAAGATTTACGGTACTTCCACTCGATGTGTCACTACTCTTAGAGTGGGTTGTCACTGAAAAGGATTCTCCGCGAATTATGGATCTAAGGGAAGAAACGCTGGGGTTGGCCTTATGCTGGAGCAACGTGCATCGCATAATACCTTCGACAAATCCGAACGACCTTGATGATGTGGCTACGTCTGGCCGGTGGCTGGTAATCGATGAGAGTAGCGGTCTGCTTGTTGCTGCCTTAGCTGAGAAGATGGGCATTTTGTACCCGGATGAAGAAGACGAGGACGAAGATGTTGACAACGAAGAAGAAGATGACCTAGAGGGCTCCCGATGCAATGATCAGGTCAAAGATGCACGGGCAGGATACCCTCATCAAGCTGTCTCCGTGGCCAAGCAGGAGTCTTCATATCAACCACGCCATCTACCATCGTCCAGCTCACAAGCAAATGTGCCGTCATCAAAGTCACCAAAACCCTACACAACTAAGTCTCGCCCCCGCAAGCATTTTATTCGCGCACAATCCGCTACTTCGAACACTATTACGCTCCTCCATGCAGGTCCGCAACCAAATTTATCGTTGCTCAAGTACTTTAATTTTGATGACAATGGCCCTAGCGAAACCCATCCTCTCTATACACATCTTAAGACGCTTTCCTGGCTTCAGCTGCTCTCGCCAGAAGATGATCCCACATCCCAAGCGCCGGAGGTTGTCGATGATGAGATTCTCCAAAGCTGGTCAGGTGGAAAACGGACCACCTATTATCGCAAACATCGTCGATGGGAACGTGTAAAGGGCGTTGTCGATGACGCGCGACGTGGTCAATTCGACGGCCTTGTTATCGCCACTGTGCTGGAGCTCGTTGGCGTCCTGCAGCATCTCCTTCCGCTGCTCAGAGGCGGCGCACCTGTGGTGATCTACAGTCACAATGTAGAGCCCCTGATAGAGCTGGCCGATCTGTTTTCGCGCGCCCGACGCACCGCTTTTATGACAAGTCCGCCTGAAGAATGCGAGGTCCCTTCAGAAGACTTTCCTCTGGATCCGACGCTGCTGCTGAACACAACGGTACAGACAAGTCGGGCGAGGAGCTGGCAGGTCCTCCCAGGACGGACGCATCCGCTGATGATGGGCAGGGGTGGACCAGAAGGGTATGTCTTCACTGCAACTAGAGTTTTAAAGGGAGAGGGTGAAGTGAGAGCGAGGGGTAGGTTTAGCAAGAAGCGGAAAGTCGAACAAATTGGTGAGCGAGAGCACTCGTGACCGTAGATTCGGTTCATTGCTATACGCCTTCCTGGCGGCAACCTAGAGAAATATCTAGCACAGTGGTCTACTTCATAATGTACTAATTTCCTGAAGCAAATAGCATTGAAAGGGTATCTTCAATAAAGAATCACACTTCATTCTCCACACCCCACTCCTCCCTTCTCTCCCCATACAAGATCTCACAAACACCCCCAATCGGCACATCCATAACCGCATCCGTGCCTTCATTCCACAGCCTGCCCCAATCCAACTCCCCACCCCCATCTCCCCTCACCTTCCCACCCACCGCCTCCTCCGACCCCTGCCTCCCATGCATCCCTCCTCCACGACCCCTCCTCCCCCTCCCCTTTCCCAACGCCTTGCCCCCCTCACCCCCCACCCTCCTCACAATCCCGCCCTCCCGATCCAACACCGCCACCATCGCACTCTCATCCACCAACGCCTCCCCACTCTCCAACGGCAGCGTCAACACCTCCGTATTCCAACACGCCAGCACCACATAGACGAACGCGAGCGCGACCACCCACCACGCGGGCACGGCCAGCGCCCACCACCGGTTCGGATAGTAGTAGATGCCCAGCTGGTGCAGGAACGGGGATGGTAGGTACGCCCACAGCAGGTACCCCATAAACGCCGCCGAGCTGCACAGGTACAGCACGAAGCCGTAGTATTCGTACGTCGGGATCGGCGGGTGCGCGCGGGGGACGCCGTGCGTGGGGGCCAGGCTGGCGGATTGTGAGACTAGGGCGGCGGTGGCGGTTGTGGTTGAGGAGGAGGCGGGGGTTGCGGTGCCGCTGGGGAGGTGCAGGTGGTGGGCGTTGTGGTGGTAGTGGTGGTGGGTTGAGGAGAAGCTGGGGCCAACGCCTTCGTGGTCGGAGGAGTCGGGGGTTGTAGGGCGGGAGGTAAAGGTTGGGCGGAGGAGTGAGGTTAGGGAGGGGGAGGGAGGGAGGGGTGTCGGAGGGCGGTTGTAGAAGGGAGGAGCGAAGGGGGCGGAGGGTTTGTCGAGGAGGTGAGAATGGGATCGGGAATGGTGGGTGTAGAGTGGTCGCTCCGTAGGGAGGTTGGAGAGAGGGGCATCACCCTCATCATTGTCGGAAGTTGAGTCGTTGGATAGAGAATCAAGCGGGACGCCGTCGATAAATGCGTCTTCTGATAGGGAAGGCCCATCATGCGCAGAGATAGAATCATGGTTGTTTTGGGACGGAGAGGAATCGGAGTCGTTGGCGAGACTGTGAAGCGTTGGGAGATTCGGGGTGGATTGTGATTGCAGGCCAGGGTGCAACTGCCCTCTGCTCTGTGGAGGCATCGTGGTTGGATTGGGTTGAAGTTGGATGGTGTTGACAATGAATTCACCTCAGGCCCTGGCCGAGTAGACGTATTGTTCTATCCGTTCACCTTCCAGCTTTTCTGGCCGCACTGGTTAATTCGCGGGCGCAGTAGCAACATCTTGAGTTGTCACATATTTATTGATGATCCGGTTCGATTGAGGCAACCCTTGGGCATTCTTGTGTTCCGGATGCCTGCATTGGAGAGGACGAATGTGCGCAGAAGACAATTTATATGCTGTGCATACTAACAACTCCACCCTTGAGTTCCCAGTGCCCCATCAACACTTCTCGTCTCGTTTACGTGAAACTACACTTGAAATGCGAATACCTATTGGATATATTGTCATGCAATGGCAATCAAGTAACGAGTCGAACGGCTATCCGAGCAATTTGTTCATGAAGTTTCAAGTCTAGCTGTAAAAGAAGCGCCTTGGGGAAAAACCGCAGCGGAATGAGATCCAGCCATGGACAAAAAAACCCCATAAAGTCATACACGACTATCGCTAGAGTTCGAAGACACCGGCCAATTTTCACCCATGTCGAGCAGCCAACGCAGACACCTTAAATAACCTTAGAAACATAAGGCATTAATGGCAAGTTCTTGCTTAACTAAGTCCTTGCGCGGCACGCTTCTGAGTCAACTTCGAGCCATGCATCCTCAGTAATCAGCAGACTCTCAGGGTCGATAGATATCTCAGAGACGATCAGATCCTGAAGTCCTTCAGTTAGTGGCAACCCCAGACAAGTGGAATGATCCAGGCTGAGCAAGCATACTCACCTCTTCTCCCCTCAACCTCGTTTCTCTCCCATACAAACCTGACCTGGCTCTATGACCACCCAGTGCTCGTCGCGGCTTGGCGGCCTGGGCAGTTCGATCGCAAATGGTTCGGCCAGAACGTTCATTCTGACATGCCGTAGCAGCACCGTCGTTGCTTTGGTACTGCTGGGCGCGAGGTGCCGTCAGAGGCTCCTTGGCCTCTGGAGCAGCATCCTCGCATTCAGCGAGGTTTATGGATTGTCAATCATCATAGAACTCATCTTCATCGTCTTCGTAATCGGCCAATTGTTCGAAATTGACCTTGTAGCGCAGAATGGCGCCAATGCCACCGAAGCCTTTCACAAATTGGTTGCCCTCGCTCGAACGGTCAGAGACGAACTCAAGCGTCGCGCCAAAGTCGGTATGCTTTTCGGCGAGCCATTCGAGCAAGCTCAATGATTCGGTGACTTCCATTTCTTGGCCCGTGTCTTTGTCAGTGAAGAGGCTGCGGTCAGCCTCCTGCGTCTTGTTTGTGTGGAGGACCACTTGGCTGCCTTCAGAGCTCTTAAGTTCCCAGCGAGTGATCTCCAAGTCTTCGTAGACAATCAGTGTCTCTGCCGCACCGAGTTCCAGGGCTTTGAGTGTATCCTCGACACCATAACAGACTTTGCCCGAGTCGAGGGAGATTTCGTCAAAGTACTTGTTGATAAGCTTCTTCTCCTGAATAAACTTGACGTTGCTCAGGGTTTCGGAAGATAATTCGATGGCCTGGTTGAAGCCATTCTCGCCACCGTAACTCACATCAACGACTTTGATGACCTTTGACTGCAAACGTTGGTCGAACATGTCGGACTGATTCAATTCGCTCTTGAAATCTGCAGATCCGGCCAGGATCAATCCGGCAACGTTGACCTTGTCATTGGTGATGAAGACCTGGACGGCAGTCTCGGCAACCTTTCGAACGTAATTGTGACGCTTCTCTTCTCGAAGCCGAGCGAAACGCAGGGCGGACTGACCACCTCGTCCATGCTTCTTCGGAAGATCGACAGAGAATTTGGTGAGCACATCACGCGTATTGCCACTCAGTGTACCGAAAAGGGCACCGTTGCCATCCATGATGATGAAACCAAATTTCTGGTCACTTTCCAGAAGTTCACTCAAGGCTTCAGTATGGAATTTGTTGTCACATAGGTAGAGCGAAGTATTGATTGGCTTGAAAGGCTCAAAGTCAATGTTGACCTTCCTTTCTTTGCCTTCCGAGGTCAAAATTTCACCACAGTATACGACCAAGCCGTTGGGTGGGACTTTGGAATAGAGCTTGAGGCGTTGCTGGGTGGAGGTAATGGCGGAAAGGACTGAAAGACGGTTGACTCGAGATTTGATATTGGAGGCGGTACCAAATTCTGAACGATCAATCAGATTGAGGTGACTTGAGGATGCGACCGGGTGAAATTACCTTCGGCTAACATTTTGGCGGCGCGAGAAACTTGATCTTTGGGAGCTGCAGGTTGTCAGAAGGCACGAGACGCTGCTTTCGTCGGTGACTTACGAATGATGAGCGAAATCATGCTAGTTCCATTTCCCCTTGCCTCTTCAAGACGCTTGATCAGCTTCTTCACCTTCCATATCTCGATGTTCTTCTCGGCGTCGTTGGCTTGGGCGGCGGACATGTTGGGAAAAAATTAGGCGGGGTCCAGAATCAAGAGGAAAGAAGAAGAAAAGCCTCGTCCGAACGAGGCAGGAATGAAAAGGGTGTGAACACTCGGCCGTTCGTGCAAAAGGGGAACTTCGGATTGATTGTCTTCTCGATGGGTGGTGTGGCGGGATTTTCAGAAATTGTGTCGGTTTCGATGTGTGACGCACAGGGTTCAGGCTTCAGCCTTGCTGTGCAGAGACTCACCACTTGAGCTGGGGGGCCTCAGGGAGGTAACCTACTCCGTACCGAGATGGGATGCATCTGCTCAGCTCTCATCTCCTCTGTAACTCTTCCGACATTGACCGGTGCGCATTAAGGGTTTAAAATATCTTGGTGATCTCGCTCAATCTACTCAAGTGCTACCAATCTCGACGCCATAGGTACCACGGTCCCGATCATGAATCACGCCACCACGTGAAATGCCCATCTGCACCGATTATCTAGCTACACGTGAGCCGAGTTGATCCTCATAGATAAGGGCTACCGATTTCAATTGCGCTCTCGGGTCTCGCCAAATTTTTGCGAGATACCCCTATTGTCGTGACTCCACGCCTGCTGTCCTGCGGGTTCGTCAATCCAAAGCTTTTACGCAAACCTTGTAGCAATACGACACATCTAACCTCTTCAATAATACTCGTTCAATGCTCCGAAAGAGTCTCATTCTATGGTTGGCGTGGTCTCAGACGTAGCACAACACTGTCAACCGAGCAAACCCGTCACGAAGGCGCTGTAGAGAACCAGCGATGCGGCGACCAGCTGCGCAACCGCTGCTGTGTACCAAACCTGCCTCCGGACTATCTGCTGACTACCTAGATAGTCAGATCTCCATCGAATGACTTAGCTCTCAGAGGGAAAATGTTGAAACCGTCAGAATTACCCATCCAATGAACCAGACGGTTGTAAAGAAATACAAGGCTGGGAATTGAGATTCGAAATGCTTACAGTTCAGATCCCAAAGCTCGGCCGCATATTGTTCCACTGTCAGCAAGCGCTGCCGATTGCCGTGGAGGAGAAAGCTGAGAAATTTTCAAGATCGATGAAACTACAGGAAGAGCAAAAAGACGGCACGTATACCGTACAGTATCCGGATAACCGCCGCATGCTCGTTGCTCGTTCCCGTGGGCATAGCATCATTACGGCTAAATCAACGAATGCGACCCATGTGGGCTCTCAGTTCTACTAGCAACGAACTTTGAGACGTAAATATAATGTATCCTGCATGGCATAGCGCATACATCAGGTCCCTTCCAATGAGATGAGACACAGGAGCTCTAATGCAGTCAACAATGCGCTTCACGCAAATCGCGGAGGTAGCGAGAGGATTACACCTCGCTTCATATGGCCAGGCTGCCAAATGGAAGTGACGCACTGCTGTGGTGTCATGTACAGGCATCCGTGGTATCTAGCCAGCGTCTCCCGGAGACATTCGAGCGGGACGTAATGCGCCCAGGTTCCGCTTCGCATCTCTCGAACGAGTCTCATCGCTTGACTATCGGCTTCACGGTGTTCTGCTAGGATCTTCGGCGAGCAGACCGCAGCGAAAGCGATGTCATTGGGAGGGTAGAATATACACGGTACCTTGATGATGACTACCTAGTTGGCAAAACGACGCGAAGCATATTTCCGGCATACCGATGAGGGTCTTCGACACATGGGTTGTTTCCAGCCCCAGAAAGCAAGAAAACTCCAACTCCGACAACGTGGAGAGTTGCGGAATTGTATTTCACTAGGGGAATAGCTGCAATGCTGGAGACCAGTACGAAAATGGTCAGTGTAATATATACGGCCCGAAGAAATGATCTAGTGACTCTTGACTGCCAATCGAAAGCGTCATTAAAGAATCGGAGAGACCAGAAATGAAAATGGCCCCCTTATCTGTTCTCATGGCCAGCAGGGCGTCGGCTCCACCCCAAAACTAGAGAAGAAAAACTGTCTCGAGGAGAATAGGTGTCTCTGTTAGGCATGATAGAAATGATATCACTCTATCACATCAATCTGCTCCTACCCGCTCTTAGCCAGGCCGAGCCCAGTGGACCGTGCACCTCACCCGGGCAGGCCTGCGTTTGCTGGAACGAGCAAGCTTGACACATGCTCATGATGCGAGGCCTTGTAGCTGAAGGACTGATCAACAGCCAACCTGTCTCTCCCTCCCTCTCCATTTGAAACCACTACAATCAACACAGATTTTCCTCGAATGAGCCTTCCACGAGTGCCGAGCCCCTGAGGCTGGAAACGAAAACATATAAAGCAAGTGTTGTTAATGCATAGGCAAGTCTATGAGCAATCAAGCTATTGCCCAGTCGTTGCGAAGGCCGACAATGCTTGTCGTTCCTAGGCCTCATTCGAGGATTGCCTCAACTTTTCTTTCTCCGAAAACCCTCCGCCGCATCAGCTTTCCCACCCACCTCACGTTTCACGAACTCCAGCTATACGGTGAACACTTGGAATCAAAGAATGGCCTTCCTCGCGATGAAATTCTACAGAAACCACCCATACCCTGCTTCTTGCATCCGCAGGTCTACCAACCACCGTCGGCGTGGATCTCAACCAAGTGTAGCTCTCAGAAAAGGCTCAAACGGGGTAGCCTCCTCAAAGTCGTATCCTGGAATATCGATTGGTCCAGCCCCGATCCAGCCGCTCGAGCTTCGGCTGCCTTAGCAGAACTCAAGAAGCTTTTTGGAGAGACACCAAGCCATCTCGTAGTGATGTTCCAAGAAGTTTGCGCCGAATCGCTTCAGGCCATCCTTGAAAACTGTTGGGTGCGAGGAAATTTCGCCCTCTCCAACACACGCCCCCCCGACTCGCTTTATACAGACATTCCTGCAGAGTCTTTCATCTTGCGTAATCTAGATTGGGACGCGGCTCCTTATTTCACTCTCATAATGATGTCGAGGGACCTTGACGTTATGGGATGCTTCCGTGCGCCTTTTGTCACCAGCATGGGGCGCGACGCTCTGATCGTTGACATTCCGATAACGAATACCAAGGGGGCCAAACATCCGACGGAATCCATTCGCCTCTGTACTACACATTTGGAAAGCCTATGGGAAGGGAAAACCTACCGTCCCGGCCAACTAGCCATGATCTCGGCGTTGCTGAAAGGAACATCAACTTTGAGGTCCCGGATCGTAGCTGGCCTAGTAGGTGGTGACATGAACGCTATAGATCGATCGGAGCACGAGTTTCATCGCAAGAAACAAGTTGATTTGAGAGACGTATGGGAAGACCTCCCCGCCCCGCCGGTGCCGATCCTGAAGCCATTCCAGAAGGACCTTTCCTATGGCCGAGCCAGAGGGAACACATGGGGGTACCAGTCAAACGGAAAGCGAGAACGAAAGCGATTGGACAAGTTCCTCTACACTGGGTCAATGGAAGCGGTGGCCTTGAGCGAGATCCACGATGTCACTGGAAAACTAGGACGATTGGGAATTAACCTCAAAACAGAGGTAAAGGCCTGGGAACGTAAGGCAGACTTACCTTCTGTAGTACGAGGGAGGATCGTGCACAAGCCGCGCATGGAGTACTTTTCCGAAAGAACCATGCTCAGGCTGCGAGAGGGGGATATATTTTCTAAGTCTCCCCCTGTCCCTACGCAGATCAACGCTTGGGTCAGCGACCATTTCGGAATTGCAGTCGGTGTACGAGTTCTTTGAGGCTTGGGAATGCTGTCAAGCGCCATTTTATACGATGCTGGTGATGGCACAGCATCGACATCTTCTCCAGAGGCGAATGGAATCACTTGTACTCGTGCAGGCGCTGGATCAGATGTGGATATATTGCCAGGTTATGTCCGACCCACGGTCGAAATGCTATTGGTTCTCATACTTTGAAGGTTGTTCTGACCATAATCACATCACGAGGGATCGAAACCTCGTGTAAGTTTCCGCTCTACTAGCCCACCCAGCTGAGAGGTACGCGAAGTTGCAGATTCCTGGCTTTGGAGCAGGAAACATCGGATCACATGACAAGGTAAATTTCTCTTCATTTGCAGCCTCACTCCTGTAGATAGCTAGAACAACTACATCGTTTGACCCATACTCAAATTGATCCTCTCGCCATAATACTGGCGGCTCGAGGGAATATCTCGTCACAATACAAGCTGTAGCTCTATCACCACTCCTCATCCGACCATCCCACATCATGTCAAATGAGAAGAGAAGGGATGTTTGTGTCAAGACCCAACGCCGTGACCATATGATGGCATGAGATTCATGTAGGAGTCTTCGCAAGGCTGCTCTCAGCTTCAGACGGGATCCTGGGCAGCGTCGGCACTGCCAATTCTCACGAATACCCACCGCTCAGGAAGCTCAAGTACCCTGTCTTGACCTTGATCTGTCGCTCAGGTGACAATCATCACCACATTGTTCTTGCTAGGTTGTCGCGGGCCCTCAGGCTTCTCTCCACTAGTCTAACTAGTAACAGCCCAGGTGTAGCTCACATAATCACATTTTACCTCAAATCCGAAGAATTAACGGATAAATGGGGATGGAAACGCATTGTTAGTGGCATTCGCAGGCTCGCCACCCATCGATACATTATCTACGTTCTAAAAGCTATTGCCTGCTCTATTTCGATGCAATCGTCTTCATAGATCCGATAATATTGGACCGATTCCAGGCCCAAAATGCCGCGCCTACTAACCAAGAGACTCCGCCCATCAAGTCGAAATTGGTAACCCTAATAAAGAATCAGAATGTGCTCAAAATGATCGGAAATCGAAGCTACTAACAATCTTGCTGTCTTGTTGGGGTTGAAGATGAGGCAGCGGGAACCACATCTCCGGGTCTTCGAGCTCAGTCAACGCATCTAAGCTGGACAGATGGAGATGATCGCGAAAAGAATAACCCTGAAGGTCCGTTTTGATCAAACTATGGAAGCGTCCTTCGATGGCCTCAAGGACAGGCCTGGGAAAGGGATGGCGAATAATTGGACTTAGAATCTCGTAAAGGTGAGTTCTGCCAAGCTCTTGAGCTATTTCCACAGCTGTCAGGTTGTCATGAGAGAATTCATTCGCTATCCGACTTCGAAGCGTCCCTAAGCTTCTGTCAGCCTCATGTCTTGATAGCAATAGCATCCCTTACTCAGAGCGCCTTTCTGTATCATAAACCGGACCTCGTCGACGGTTGCGCAATTGTAGACCGCTTGGTGAATAGGCGCCCACAATGTTAGTTGGTGGGCATCGGAAAGCGGTTCTGTTCATTGTCATTACTCTTGCCTGATTATTCATGAGGCCATTGGATTTCGTTACTAATGCGCGGACAGTTGATCCAATTCTCCACATAACGATTCGCCCCTTCTTCCAAATGTCCCCGGAATGAACTCCAATCTCCCCAGTAAACTGCCTCAGAGAAGGCCCATCTCATGCTGATATAATGATTCGAGAAACCCTCGGTAAGTACGTATCCAAACCACGTTAAGACTTGGTCAGGTTTGGGAAGATTAAGTTGAAAGGGTTGATCCTGGTCATCGACCACATTTATTGAGCCGAACGAGTCCACAATCATAGACTTCAGTGAGAGGCGAGATAGAAGCTCAGTCATCTGGTCTTCCACATTAATAGTTGATTTTCTGGCTTGCATGTCAGGATCGGAAGCTTTTCTTGAAGAAGCTCATGCTTACGCTGCCGTTACTGTCAAAACCGAATTGATATGTTCTTCCTGTATCTTCAGTTGTCCAAGTAAGGTATCCGCCTTCGCTTCGTATTGACTCCAGGTGATGGCGCGCCATAACTGAGAAGACCTTCCGCGGACAGCTAAGACTCCAGCAAACGACTGCAGTTCCAAGACGGTCTTCTCACATTCTTTCAGATGAATATCGAACATCACATCGGTTCGTTTCCGCTTATGGAGAGTGAGTGCTAGCTCACGAACGGATTCGAGTAACAATCGAACCCGTTCAGTCTCGTCGAGCAGGTCGAGAAGGATTTTTTTGCTTTTTCGCATCCGTTCGAGCACCTCTCTCACAGCCGACATGACATTCTTACAAAGCTTAGAAAGGGTGACCACGGCGAGCGAGATCGAAAGCGGATCCATTTTGAGATTATTCCAAAAAACTGTGAGGCAGTTTGTGAACAGGTTCAGTCTGGACGAGGAGAAAGCAGGGAAGGTCGCTTGTCGTCTTGTGGCTTGCGTTGGGTTACGGATCGGTTTAGATAGAGGCCTTCCGCTGACCAAGTACCTAAGGGATTTGCATTGTGGCGCAATAAAGATGACCGGGGCGGGGGGGGGTTTTTTTTTTTTTTTCTGTACAAGTTTTCGTAACTTGCGTTGCGCCTTCTTTTTAAAAAATAAAAGGGTTGCAACGGTGTGGTAGTGGACTGGAATTTAATTAGTCCACATGTAATTTTATCGGTTTGCTATCCAAAAGAGCATAGGCTGTGCTCTCCTACTGTGCTCCAATTTAACAATTATAATGACAATCGTCAATAGGCACGAGATATATATCAATAATAGTTTATATTTAAATTTGTTATAATAGAGTACGAGCAACCCAGTAAAAGTGTCTGAGACATTTCAGAGTATTGCCCGTAAATTCATTGGCGTTCCAATGTACAGCCGAAGAACGGAATTATTCTAGTGTACTCCGGCACCTCATTGAAATGTATTGCTCCAAAAAAATGATACCCTGGCTTGGGATGTCAGAAAGAGCGTCTCCTTTGTATGAGTCTTTCCGAAGCCTGCTTTCCGTCTATTCTGGAACAATACGCGTGCCACATCGCCGCCAGCAATGCCAGAATACCTCCAACAAGAGCAACAATCTGATCCAGGTCGTTCATGGATACATTCGACCTGGGTATGAGGAAGAACTGTTTACGATGAACCACCGATGAGTCCTTCGTTTCGGAAAACGAAAGCCCGAAGACGGATGCAACAAACGACAATGGTAGAAAGACCATTGTAACATTTGTCATCATCATCATGCTTTGAGATTCGTTCGACAGTATCCTAGTCTCCCTCAGTGAGCGTTCCATTTCCGCATCCATCATTTTGATCCATTCCCGGGAAACTCGATCTGGAACCTCGATATTGCTGCTTGCTTTGGGCCTTACTATATGATTGCGCTTCCTCTTAGAATGCTTCTCCACCCCCTGGCCGCTTCGTGCATTTGCCCGACCGATGATCCACACCACTGCCCCAACCGCAACAGTGAGAGCGAGAAATCCCCAAGTGGTTGCCACGATTGGCGTAATGAAGAAAAGGTAAGGTCTGCTCAACGTCGTATCCACCACGTGAATGCCCTTCATGGTAGCCATCACAAACATCACATTTTCACAACCCCAACTCAGGAGACCAGTAGCAAGTACCAGTCCAAAACGCTTCCACTTTACATGGCCACGCCACCATGGCCCACAACAAATAGCTAACAGCAGCGACGCGATCGAGAACGTCTCGCAAGTATTCAGTGGAGCTTCCAGTGCAGACGCGTATCTCTGCAAATCGACATCCTCGGTGGTGATTGCTTCCGCGACTGAGACGGGCATGCGTACAATCTGTAGGACAATGTGACCAGCAGCTACTAAGGGTAGAAGTAAGGCCGCGGCAAAGTCGAGTGAGATGGAATCTTTTCCACGAGATGACTTGTTCAGCGTCCAGCTCACGAGAACGGCGGAGAGAGACAAGAGCCAAGCTGAGACCGTGCCAGGGCCGTACAGTGAGTCAACGAGCTGATAACGAGAGTTATCCATCTCGCCGACAATCTCCAGTCTCCGGCCTCTTGAACTCCAGATAGTGGAAAGTGCGAAGCGTTCTTGTTAACGAGACTCGCTGCCGCTGCTCACAATCTTTCGTGCAGCTGAGCTGATATTACGCATTGCTTGATCCATGAAGCTGGAGGGCACAAGCCATTTTTGAGATTCGACACCATTGTGGCTTTTGAGGCCGTTCCCTTCACGACGGCTGTATCGCTGCAGGCCAAGCTAACGGTCTGCACAGCCTCGTGGCTGTGCCAGTCTCACAACGCCATCGGCCCATCAATCGATGCATTCTTCTACAGTAGCGCGTTGAAGGCGACGACAACCTGCTTTCGTCGGTGCCAAATTTTGTGTTTCTATTCTCTTCTTAATATTTATAAAGCGCATACCCAAAAAAGGTCAATCTTGATTCGTTAAAACAACAAATTTAAATCAACCGGGAGCAAGTTGTGGCTCTTCATTTGTTGTTGGCCTGAATGTCGATGTCTGCTAGGTTTTAGTGGGATGGACAGGAGTCTTGGTTCTGATCATCCGAAGGTTTGCCTTCTCTTCGACAGGTGCGATTTCGACATCCTGCAGAAATTGTCGAGAGTGCTCATCTTCCTCCAATAGCTCTGGGCTTTTCCCCACCAATACCAGCCAGTGGAACGCCGCCTCTTCAAAAGGAACACGATATCTCCTCCAAACAGTTTTGGGCTTGAATTGGTCCTGATCATCTGAGTCCAAATCCTTTGGATCAAATGGGATCCTTGTCCCGTCCGCTTTGGCCCATTCTTGTTCGCGATGAACAATTAGAGCCTTTCGATCACTTGCTGATTGTTCATCGAGGATCAAGAATAGACGAAGGGTCAAGTGTTTATTGTGTTCTGGGTCTACCAGATTGCGGAAGATTGTCCGAAGTTCGGCATATGTTGCTGAGCCAAGTTCGGTCTTCACGGGTGAAGCCAGATTGTTTGTTCGCGAAGTGTCTTGGGGGAAGCGTGAAGATACCAGGACGTATGGCGCAACATCAGTTCCCTCCATGGCAGCCGCTTTAGCAAAATCTGCCCATTGCTAAGTAAACTGTGTAAGCAGATGACAGATATGTAGTCGAGCTTTCCGCATACCTCAGGTTTGATGTCGTATGTGGCGAATACGATAGGCTCTGTCATTGTGTACACTAGTTTATAGGAGTTGCACTAGCTATTGGAGCGTACTGAAATAGATGGAAAGCAAAGACTACGTTGCGTGTATAGGGTTGCTAGGTCTTGTGGAACATAGACAAGCAGCCTGGTGTTTTAGGAGCGATCAAGAAATAACACGTAGCTACAAGATAGTTTCAGCGAATCTTGAATGACAAGCAAGTACTTTACGTCACTGCAGTATGTGCCGCAATTTTTCTGCATGGAACAGCATTACCACTGTGCCACTCTGCAGCTTTTGTGGAGGAAAAGGCAAGGCGATGCTTCGCGGGCGCTAGGACGGATGGGGTACCTAGTCTAAGAGTCCCTGGCGGTAATGGCGCACCGTCTCAAAACGACTCCCAAACCTGGTTGGAAGTTCCTGCTTAACTTAAAACCAAACCACATTACATCGCGCTGCAAGACTCTCACACGAGGCTTGAAAATGTTTCAAAAGTATCTGCAAGTGTCGAAAACTACCGCTCAGCGAATCGCTCAGCGGGCCGGCCCTGCGTCGTGTATTCCATCATGGATGCTTTCCAAGGCTGCTCCTCCTATCCGCCTTCGCCAGAGCCTAGTCACATCCAACATTGAGTCTGGGGACTTCGGGCTGAGGTATCGTGCCCCAGGGAGAACTATGCCTCTTGTCAAGCCAAGCCCGCCTCCTAAGCTATCTCCAAGCCGAAGGATGGCACAGCAACCCATATTGGTTGAATATTTGAGAGGTGCCTCTGTACACTATGAAAGAGCTATTACTCAGCGCCTTGTAACCAGTAACGTAGTCTTCAATAAAGCAGAACACAGTTCTATGGTTTAGGTGTCTACCAAATTCCTTCATCCATTCAGGCAGAAATTCGATTTTATATATCAATACGCCTTAATCACGGCTACATATTGTTGAGGACATGGTGGCAGCAGCCACGTGCCAGAACGGATCATTGATACAGCCACATGTACTGAGCCTTCCAAGTCATACTTGCACCGCTACAGCTCTCTCAAGGCGAATTCACATGGCAAACTTCAACTGTCACTGCAATGATCCTTCCGCGTATCCCTCAGCTTTTCTCCCTATATCGCAGATGGAATCGACGACAAATTCAGCAGACGTCTGCGCTGCTAGCTCTACCCCTCGAAATTCTTCTCATCGTGGAGGACTTCCTTAGCGACGTCGAGACGGCAGCCTTCCGGACGACTTGCCGCCACCTGTATTACCACAAGCCACGGCTGCAGTCAACGTTGGCTGGAGCGAGCAGAGCGGCATTGCTGACATTATTCGAGCAAGACAACGCGAAGCTTTATTACTGCCATAGCTGTGAGACTCTCCATCCATTATGCAAAATCTCGAGCATCCGTCCTCCGGATGACATCTGGCACTCATGCCATCGTCATGGATGCCACCAGAAAAGGCCTAAGGTAAGTGATAACACCTCATCCTACATATGTATCTACCGCTAATAGCTGGCCGATAGCGAACATGGCGAAAAGATGATTCCCCATGCTGTCTCTGCGATCAGGAGGAAGTTTTTGTAAGCTCCAAATACGTGCTCCACTTTGATATCGCCCGGCTCGCCGTCGACAGGCACCTCCATGGGATCTCTCGCGGGATACCTCTTGACCTTCTTACGAGACGCATCCAGCCTACCGGCTTTAGCTGCTTTTACGGTAGTGTCACCGAGACTTGGGAGGCAAAGCTCATTGATGGTCATTTGTTTCTCTCGTCCAGTCGCTGGGCGGACGTGACTGACGGCGTCGACTTCAATCCCGGGTTTGACTGGCACCACTACGCCATATGCCAGCATCTCAGGTTCGGCTTTCGAATGAAGATCGGCACCACAAAGATACCATCCTTGGAACAGTACCTCCAGTTAGCCGGCGGAGAATTCAAAGGCAGCTGCGAGTATTGCTTGACGGATTACCAGTTGGACAAACACTCAACTGCAAAAGTGGTCAAGTTGACTACTTTCCACTGCCTGGGGACTTGTCGGTCGCCCAAAGATTGGATGTGGCAGTCTTCGAGCCAGAGAATGAGATATGACACCGTGGAGCCTATGTCAACTATCACCGCCCCGCGAGCCAGAAAGAGCTGGGTGGCGGATGCTCTAGTCTATGAGCCCTTTGCAGTCAAGAAGAAAGCGCCCTCGCCATGTGCAGTACTCGATTAAATAGAACAGCTTTCCCAGTAAAGTACATGTATTTAGTATGTTCTTGAGGTACATTAATTTGGAGTGACTTGAATAACCTTGACTGTATTTCAGAGTATCCTGGTTCGAACCTTGTCTCGGTTTCCCTGCAACGCTCAATCTGTGTGTTCTCTTCCTCCACTTCCCACACAAGGCGGAGCAGTGGATAAAAAGAAAGGGCTCGACTCGAGCAGGCGCTAAGCCTTAGGTTCCAAAAATTGTGACATTCCCAGTATGTTTGTTGAAAACTGTCTGGGCAGCTCTCAGAAATGGGCAACGTCTAGCAGTGCCCAGAGGCGCTGGCTACTTCATGACGAAGTCGGGGTTGAGCCCGAACTGTCATGGTGATCTCCCATTCGCGCGGGTCCTCTCACGCGGGAGGCCTCCTCCGTACCTCTTCTAACAGCAGTTTCAGGAGATCCTCTATCCGCCGAAGCGTCCAGAGAATGTCCCTCATCAACGCTGTGATTTCGGTCAGAGGGGCTTGGAGGGAGTGGGGCAGAAAAGAGGTGAACCAAGAGCAAAGGGTAAAGAAGGCACCTGTACAGGCGCCTGTACAAGAGGTGATCGACCAACCGTCAGCCATAATGTGTGAGGACCTTAAGGAGAAGAAAAGAAGGATCTTAGGGGATGGAAGAGCGAGCTCATTTAAAGTGGATTGTCCAATGGGTGTTCGTTCTTTCCATTTCGTGAGGAATCAACAATATCCAATCGACCGATAGAAAGCTGCCCCCAAGGCACGGCAGTCGCATAGCACGAAATTGGTAAGATGGCGGAGGAAACAGCAGCACCCAGCCGATTATGGAAAGCATCTTCCAGCAAGAGATGGCCATTACGAAGGGATTCTCGCGAAGAAGGGCTGGTCACCAGGGGCAATGACCACTGACAGAGCTTGGCCGCAGATAGAGGATGGCCGCGCAGGACGGACTGACGAAACAGGTTGATGGCCATTGCTATTACCTAGTTAGCTAAAGGCAAGTATTACCGTGCTTTGAGGGCCCGCGAACTGGGCTCCTTCTGCACTGAGGGGTCCCAGAATTAGGAATGGTAAGAACACAAGATAGTGGATCCCCGTAGGCTCTTAAGCCTAATCTTAGGAACTATGGTCACTTCTATCGCTTGTTTAGAGAAGGGAGTCCCAAATTCAGGCACCATCAAGGTCGAATTATCTAGCTTAGGCTGCGCTTGGCCTCGCTTACAGCAACTCAGGGCATGCTCAAGCTTGCTCAAGCTTGCTCAGCGTAGCTCAATGTAGCTTAGTCACAGCTCAGTCACAGCTTCCAGTGGTGGACAGAATTCACAGCGCATGGGTCTCAGACATTCAGTGTTCATTGAAAGTCACATCAAGAATTCATAAGCTTGTACCCAATTAAACTTTTCATCTCGTGAACTTTACGAATCCCTTCCCTCACTCCCTCAGCCAAATCCCCTCGTCATCCCCATCCAACTTCACCCGCATCCCTCTAGCCATCCTCCTCGCTCTATGCAGATCCTCCATCCCCATAAAGCTCCTGCGCACCTCGGTATCCAACCCACACCTCAACACCGCCAACGCACTCCCCTTCCACCCCTGACACCCGACCACCTTCGTCCTCCACACCACACACCCCAAGAACAACCCCGCACCCACCACGATCGCCGCCGGCAGCGCCAAAAACGCCCACCGCACACGGACATAGCTCTCCCTGGTCTCAGCCACCCCGACCACGCCCTCGGCGCCCGTGAACGAGCGGAACGCGACCGTCATCGAGGTCGCGAGGTCGGCCAGGAGCAGCGGGATGCCCTGCGGGTACTGGTAGTAGTTCCAGTAGAAGGCCGTGACGACGTCCGTGTCGAAGAAGGTGACGCCGCTGGAGATGCCGACGGTGAGGTTGACGGCGACGGCGTTGGGGTCGGTGGTCGAGGAGATGGTGCGGTTGAAGGGGGACGGGGTGCGGGTGGCGGAGCCGGCGCGGAAGAGACTGGAGAACCAGCCGGTGAGGGCGAGTTTGGCGCCCATGCTGACTTGGTAGGGCGGGTTCGAGGGGGTGGAGATGTAGACTGGGTGGTCGATTGTGGTGGTGGTGGGAGTGGTGTTGCTGCTGGATTGTTGGTCGGAGATGAGTTCGGGGGAGGTCATGTCGACAATGGTGTTGTTTTGGATCGTATTTGTGACGTTTTCCATGAGACTCCCGCTCATAACGGTAGATGATAGCGTCTGTACACAGAAGCTGAGAGAGCACTGCAAAGCCCATGGGTTGAGGACATCGGCTACCGTGCGGGACTCTGTGCCCATGAAAGCCAACTTCATGATCGTGGCATAAGGCATATCTCCTTGTGGAGATGGGAAGGAAGGCGTCATGCTGAAGACGTCTGTAGAAGAGTTCAGCACGGCTCCTTGAGGCACCCGCCATCCACATGACCTGAGGTCTTGCTGTTCTTCACCAGCGTCATCAGGTCCACAGTAGCGTTCCATGACGGAGGAAATGTCGACACACTCGGAACAAACCGCAAGCGTGTCATATGTCGACCAAGTGCAGTTGCCCGTTGGGCATGTAAAAGGGAGATTCGCGGCCGGCTTATTATTCTCTGCAAAGAGACCGCTGTAGACTGCTGACTTCATGGGCAGAATCGGTACATATCCGGCTACTATGTGTCAGAATGATGCAATGACATGGCAAATTGGTTGACCTACTTGACGAACTGTTTCCAGGTAGGGCACCGCTATAATTAAGAGCCCGCGGGATGTTTGCAAGGCCAGAATGGGCAACGGTCCGCATGCGGTATTCGATGATCTGCTGAGCAAACGGGCCCAAGGCGAGAGAAATAAGTGCGATCACTGCTCCAAACGATCCGAAAATTCTGAACGAGTAAGTCTGTGGAAGAATAGCGATTGACTATAACGCTTACCCTCCCCGCGCCGTGGCCAGGAGCTTGACAGCGCCTCGAGCACTTCGACTAGCCTCATCGTATGTTTCAAAATCAACGAGAGGCGCCCGCTCTGATTTGAATTTGATCCACTTTAGCTGACTCAGTCCGCTCTGGAGGGAAACCGCGATTCCTGCATTGACTATCGTAGCCAGAAGAGCGATCAGGGCGTTAAGTGTGATATCGTAGGGCCAGTTCGGTAACGCTTGTCCGTTGAAATAGGCCAGCACTGCAATAATCCCGGCCAACGCTCCGATTCCAAGACCGAGGTTGAGGACCTCAGAAGTCCAAGGTGATCGCTTGAACAGTGCATTGGAACGAATGGTTGATCCGACAGACGCGCGCTTCTCGGTTGACTTTGCGGACGAGCTGAAGCTCCATGTCCATTTATTCGTCCCAGGTGATTTGGTGGGGCTCTCCTTCAACTCTTTCAGACTCTCAGACGGAGACGCAGATCCCGAAATACCCTGAGAGCCCTCATAACTGGTAATTTGATCAAGGATCGTAGCACCCCGCTCATTTGAATGGGCATCTGAGCAGGTTGGGGCAGTGTTTACTGAAGAGTATTGCTTCGCCATTGTATGATAGGTGCGGCTAGACAAGGATCTTGCAGAGGGAAATTAAAGGACCAGTGCAGGACGACATGAAAGCGAGCGTTTGTTTCAGGCGTCTGAAGGCGGGCTTCAACAAAATAGATATACGCGGGACTCCATAGTACTGTGAGAGGCAGTGCTGCTTGGCAATAACACATATGCTGCAGCATGCCACCTTTCGGAAGACTATTATTCTTCGCCATTGGCGAAACTTCTCTCAAGTCTTGCGAGATGGAAAGAGCATAGGCATGAGGAAAATAGGCTATATGTGGTCCACTTACAGCTCTGGTATGGACAAGCCAATCATGATCATCTTTTAGAAGTGTATCACCGCATATAGGTAGAGCTCCGCGATCATACCTGCGGAATAGCCATCCATCTTTACTGTAGCGTGGACGCAAAACGTTTCAGCCTTGGTTGAAACACTTCCACATTCTTGCCGTAACGCTGAACTGATGCGTCATGGTATTTATAGTCCACCTTGCAGATCTCCGAGTGAAGGAAATTTCAGCTCTTGATGCAAGGCGCCGGAAGCGTGGATAATGGGAGGGTGAAAGTGGAGAGAAATTCTGGAAGCGGGAATTTCGGAAGGGGAAGGGGCACAGCCCCGCTGGCGTCAATTGGGTGGGAGCTGATATGATGCATGCAGTACGCATTTCTGCTACTACAGCGGCCGGCGTTATTACCTTTTTCTGTCTAGAGTTGGTCCAGAAGGCCTTCCATTGGCTCGATTCTATTGATTCAGGTGCATTTTCTTATTCGTTTCTGGCTGAAATTAAATCGGCGCTATAATTGGCCAAAAGCCTGTGCGAAAACCCACTTACTCTACTTTGATCTACTGTGGCACTATACCAGCATAATGACACTTTTGTATTTTATGTTTATCATAAGACAATGTTACGGACTTAAGTTTCAAAGTGTTACTGGACTTCAGCTTTATTCACATGACAGACTCATTATTGGAGGCACGTACACAGTCGCCTGGTCACAGCTATTAGTGAACTGCACTATGCAGTGTCGTTTCTTGTAACGTTTTAATGGAAAGTTGGAGACACCTTGAAGCCTCGGTGCTGGGAGCCTGTCGAAGCACCTCAATTTATGTTTGGCCCTTTGTATGGAGTAAACGGTCTGGAACCGTTTAGCTTTCTGTCCCACTAGCCAGTCCAACGGACATTTTGAGATCACCTAAATGCTTTAATATTGACTTCGTGGTCACTGAGGGCATCCGTACGCCGCGGCTGCATGAATAGTCGACCTAAGTTGCTTCATTGGTTAATAGAGGATGAACGAAAAAGGTAATGAAAATAGACTTATAGTTAATACGATTTCGCTCGTAGAGGCCCGAGAGAGACGGGGTTTATTCGTGATTCTGTCCATTCTATTGGCAGGATTTTTTTGAACACTTTGCTCTCTCCGCATCTAAGCGATATCTTAATGTCAGTAGACGGCGACAGTGGCGTAATTGTCTCAAACTCTCAATCTACGATCAAGACTAGATGCTGCTCAAACTTCGAACCAGTTGTGGATTACTCAAGCTCAAAACAGCAGAACACAACCGATAGATGACGACTACCAAGAAAAGTCCATAAGCTAGAAACCCTTTCATCCACTTGGTCGTGACGATCAGCTAGACGGCTCCTGGGACAAAAGATAAGACGGTGCATACTGTCGGCGGTCACCTGGACAGAAAAGCGCTCGGTAATAAGCGCCCACTACAATTGTTCAGAATTTCGAGTAGATACCCGCAATTGTGTCAAGACACAAGCTGTTGGTGGCACGCACTTCGGAATAGCGCAGTGGAACAGTGTCCCGTGACTCCCGTGCAAGCTGTGTGAGCCCAGGATTATTATATCCTGACTCTGTCATCTGTCGTGTTTCGGAATTGCGTAATCTGGGGAATGAAAACGGTTTTCTTCTCTATAAAAGACTTAGTCGAAGTCCGAATAGAATTTGAGCTTAGAAGCTTGCAAAACCATGCGCAATCACGCGAGGCGGAACGGATGACACGCGGATATGCACATCCACATTGCGAGTTTTCTTCCTTAGTAAAACACTCGCGACAAACCCTGAAGTAATCTTAGCTACATTCCCGGATATAATCGGATGGCTTGTTTACTGTGCCTCGTGAATAACACGTGGAAGTCGAGTAGTGCACTGCAAAAAATAGATGCCAGATACTCGGTCGGGGAATAAGATATGATCAGGCGGACAACTGCGCCAGACAGCTAGTGTGGTTTCATCGATTCACATTGGGTACTTCGTGCGTAATCGCTAGAGAAAGACCCGCAGTGACCGAGTAGGTTTGACTTGCGAGGCAAGAGGAAGCAGCGACGAATTGAACGGCAATGACCTTGAAGTCTCGTGTGGGCATGGAGTTACGGTGGCCGACAGGTGCGTTCTGAACATCATTCATCCGTTATGATCTTCCATACTAGTGATTTGGCTGTGGCGTCGTGCGACAGCAGAGTCAAATTAGGTCAACGAGCGACCTGACTGTATGGAGAGCACGGTGTAGAAGAACAAGCATGAAGAAGTTGCTCTGAATCGGTTGAGCCATTAACTCTTGTAACTATACGTAGGTTCAGCACGATGAGAGAAATTGTATTAGAAACCTAAGGATGGTATAATCGATTTAGCTGATCATGCGCCAACCTTCTCCCCTGAAATTGCTCATTATTTGAAACCCCCGATTCTCTAGCCCAAGTTTTATGAATTAAGATTACCATAGCCACATGCCCAGCATGCTTGCTATTAGTGCAAAAAATGAATCGATCGCAATTTGATGTCGTGGTTCAAGAGATTGTGGTGCCGCATTTCCCGTATAAGGCACTATTCCCGTAGTTCCAGTCGCATTCCTGTACCTAGTGGAGGTGGCATTTGGATAGCCGGATGTAAATTTGTTGGAGCCAAAAGGACCAGCTACAGCAATGCTCGATCCAGTCAATGCGAAGGTCGCCGTAGATCCGTTGTATAGAAGGCTTGGAGAAACAGAGAGCAGCGGCGCAGACGTCAGGACCGAAGCAGCCTCGGCAGTTGCAACGGTTGCCGTGGACTGTAGAGATATAGTGGTTGAGGCGCTAACAGATATAGTACTAGATCCCCCTGAAACTGGTATGACGGAGACAGCACTCTCAGTTGTTGTCGAGCTAATCAATACGGCAGATGAAGTCGGGCTAGTGGCTTGCGGAGCGGGACTGGAGAGAGTACTGAAAACAACCGGAAGTGGCGCACCGACAAGAAGCGTTTGGCTACTACTGGGAGTTGACAGTGGCAGAGACGAGGAGCTGGACAGTGGCGCTGAGGTTGATGATACTACTGAAGAAGAAGCGCCAGGTAGCGACGAGGAAACGCTTCCAGAAAGCGGAGTTGAAGAGACTGAAGCTCTAGTAGAAGGGATCGAGGCGACCGAAGAATTTCCGGCAACTTGGCCTTGAGCTGGGACTGTTAAGGTATGCAGGGACGATTCTGTTGAGGTAATCGTTGCTGTAAGCGCCACCGCTGTTCCCGACGTAGTCGCTCCTTGTCGCTTGGCTGGACGGACGGCTCTTGGACGGGGCAAGTTGCAGCCAGGCGCTACTGGGCACGTATTTCTAGACAAAGCGGCGACTTGAGGATAAAATTGCGCCAAGTAGCTTTGTTCTTCGCCACTCCCCACGTCTGACTTGAAGACGGGCGTCCAGAAGACACCATAAGGATCATCGTCCAGACCGAGATACCCGTTACCCGAAGCAATCGGCTGCACTGACGTGACAGTGGCTATGCTGGGTAGGGTCTCTACGTCGAAGCCATTATGCGTTAAACAAGTAGGCGTACCCTGTAAAGACGTCGGTACTGTGCCGGACCAAGATATCGTATCTGGGAAAATTGAAACAACGGTCCCGAACGTTCTATGAACAGTTAGTCAGAGGATAGCAGTCGGCAGTTTCCACGATGCATGAGAGTTTACTAACACAGTTACCGTAGACGGGAGGCCAGCATTCGTCTCAACATAAGTTGCCGTTCTTGGGGTTTGCTGAGGCCCATGTGCTATGGAGGTAACGGTATAGCTTCCGGTATATACAGCTTCCACTCCATTGGACGTCGTGGTGGTGAAGTCGGCAACCTCGGTATTGTGCTGAATGATAGTTCTTGTCTGATCGATCACATTGTTATAGATCACAAGCACAGTGGCTGCTGTTATTTGGGTGTCGAATGATGCCTGGCTCCAAGATATTTGTTGTTGCGTCAATTGCTGGCACGGTTGGACGCAATTGGCTTGGCACGCGGGCGCGGGAGCGCGGGCTGCATGCTTTGCATTTGGCTCAGAGGCTAGAGCCTGAGCTGAAAAGCTATGTCAGCATGTTCCTGGCTTATACAAACAGACTTAGAATCAAGCGCAAAGCTCGGCCGAGGATAAAAGGATAATGAATAACGGCCGTTCACTCGTAGGTAGTGAATGCGTATTCGGTGAAAGGAAGGTTTGGTGTGTCACACAACAGCAGCAAGTGGGCTTCTCGAATCAAGTTTTCGAGGTGCAGACAAGACTTACTCTGCTGGGTCACTGCTATGCCACTGAGAACAGTGGCGAGGAGGTTTAGAGAAGTCCAGGCTCGCATTGTCTCCGCAGTCTACTGTACCAAAGACAGCTCCAAATGGTGATTGAAATAGCAATTGACGCTGTCAAAATCCGACATTGAAGGGGACGAGAGCAACAAGGCAGCAGGTCCAGACTCCGATCACTTGGTTTCTGGGGATCCAAGCTTTATATGCCATTGACAGCACTGGACGTGAAGCATGTCAGTGCAGACTGCAAGTCAATACGCTTCTTGGAAAGATGCCCGTGGGCCTGATGGCAGCCTCATGAGGAAACCGGCAGCAATGCTACGTAAGAGGACTTGCCGGTCGGTGGAGCTCTGCGGATCCTGTCCAGTCCGACTCGATTCGGGTGGTACAGAGTATTGCTGACCTTCCTCCTCCTTCCCGGTGAGGTCACCATACCGCAAGAGCTCGACGGGCTGCCTTCGATCGGCGTGGTGTTATCCACGGTGGGTTGCTCGAAAGGGCGCAGGATTCGAGGCTGGAATGATGAGATTTTAGCAGCGACTGGACCGACGGCTTGGTGGCATTGGGTGTGGAAGGGCGGGGAGATGCCCCGGGGGGTCACCTTGGCTTGCAGCTTGCGCATGTGGTGTTGCAGCTCCGCCAATGGGAAAAAAGTATTTCCGAGGCAGCAGCTGCGGAGCGCCGAGGAATGAGGGCAGCTGCATCCAGTTGCCCTATCTACACCCAAGGCCCCCCACCCGCTGTTGCCAATCATGGCGTTCCTTTCGCCCAATTCTTTTTCTACCTGCAGTCAGCAGTCGCGGCTTCGCCGGCGTCCACGAGGGTCGGAGGGTGTGTCGCGCCGCTTGATCGTCGATGGGAACGAGTGCTGTCGTGCATCTTGAGCTATCCCCGGCTATCGGCCGAAGAGCTCTCAGCCTTGGGTGCTTATTCTAGTCGACTGAGCAGAATTGTAAGTGCCTGATGATCCATTTCAGCTGCGCTCTTGGTCGATCCAATATTTCTTCACTCAATGACCAGTTAAAGATTCAATTTTGATTCTCGGCCACGTTGCCGCCATGTCGTTTTCCTTCGCTTATCATGCTGTAGATCTATTCGCTATTGTTTTCTTATCGATTGTGTCGACTGCTTTAGGTCAGACTGCGGCTCCGCTTAATGTCCCAGCTAGCGAGGCTTGGTAAGACGCCTTCCACAAACATCCTCACAGAGTTCTGATAAATGTCCAAAGGGATGGGAATGATGGCCCTTGGTCTACCTTCTGGGTACAGGTTGGAACACCTTCACAAGCAGTCAGGCTGCTCCCAGGGACTTCTGTGGACGCCTTGTGGGTTCCACTCACCAATGGATGCACCGAGCAAGATCCGCCAGGGTGCTCTCAGTACCGGGCAGCTTTCAACTTAAATAGATCGTCAACGTGGGAGCAAATCGGCACTTTCCATCTCGGACTATCTCAAGAGAGTTTACTGGGTTACAACCAGACCGTCGACAATGCCTATTGTGCGAACGAAACCTTCACGTTTGGTTTGCCTGGGTCTGGACTGCCAACAGTGAACAATTCAGTGGTCGAAGGGTTTGCAACGAAAGATTTTTACATGGGTGTGATTGGATTGGCACCAAGAGCTATCAATCTCACGAGTTTCGCCGATTCGCAGCCAAGTATTCTACAGTCCTTGAAAGATTCAGGAGACATCCCAAGCCTTTCATGGGGATACACCGCCGGGTCGGCGACCCTGCTGAATCAAGCATACGGAAGCTTGACGCTGGGTGGCTACGATACTACTCGCTTCATCAGCAACAATCTGTCGTTTGCATTCGCAGCGGAATCGTTACGAGACCTAGTGATAGGAGTGCAGTCAATAACGACTGACGCATCCACAACTGACACCCTGTTGACAACGGGAATCAGTGCGTTTATTGACACACTTGTTCCCGAGCTCTGGCTGCCAGAAGATGCTTGCACCGCGTTTGAACAAGCCTTTGGGCTGACCTGGAACGACACTGCCCAACTCTATCTCCTGAACGACAGCACCCATAATGCCCTCAGAGATTTGAAGCCGAACGTCACCTTTGAATTAGGGCAAGAGCCATCGGGTGGCGATTCTGTCAAGATCGTGTTGCCGTACAGCGCATTTGACTTGTCAGCAAGCTCTCCGCTCGTATCTAACACGACTCCATACTTTCCACTCAAGCGGGCACAAAATTCTACGCAATATACTTTGGGACGAGCGTTCCTGCAAGCCGCATATGTGATTGCTGATTACGAACGCTCCAACTTCTCCGTTTCCCAGGCACTCTTTCCGTCTATATCTATTCCGCAGAATCTCATAGCTATTACCCCTCCAGGCTCTTCCGATCAATCGAGTCAACCCGGTCAGACAGGGCCAACCACCGAGTCTCGTCATTCCGGCCTCAGCGGGGGAGCCATTGCGGGCGTTGTAGTGGGTGTCGTGATTGCCATTCTCGCGGCTATCGGGATAACCCTTTGGTACAAGTCAAGGAGGAAAGGCCGACAAGCTGAGAATCTGGAGAAAAATAGATCCTTCGTCATCGAGAAAGCTGAGCTCGATGCGGGTCCCATAGTACCACCAGGTCAAGGGAATCTTGGGCAGAAACCACCAGAAGGGCAACGAGAATACTATGGGCCAGGTGCGGAGCTCGATAACGCAGCCAAAGCAGAGCTCTCTAGTGGGATGGCTTCGCCAGTTGCAGAACTCGATAGTGGTCCAACTTCACCATACAAAGATGCAAACGGCACTCAGGTCACGGAGGTTGGCAGCCATTACGAAACACCGCAAAATGAGATGTATAGCGACGAAAATCCCTATTTCCCTCGCGTCTCAACATTTGGAAGCCACGAGATGCGTGGCGAACCTGTGCTGTTACCGGAATTAGCCGCGACCGCCGCGCCGAGCCGTGACTCTGAAGTCGTACGACGCAGGCGCACCAGTCTTGCATCAGGAATGTCCCCTGCAACCAGGAGTGACCCAGATTCCCTACGAGACATGCAAGTCAGTCCCGATATCGGTGGGGCATCTCAAACAACGAACGACCTCGAATCACTACGAGGTCGGCAGGTCAGTCCAGATATCGTAAGGGCGTCTCAAACAACGAACGACCTCGAATCACTACGAGGTCAGCAGGTTAGCCCCGGTATCAATACTCCCTCGGAGCCGGGCAGTGTTCCCGATGACCGAGATCGACGCATCAGCCCTCCTCTATTGTCCCCGAATATGAAAAATTACTTCCAAGGCCACTCCTCGAACAGAGAAGTCAGTCCCTATGCGCCTCAGTCTCCTGAAAGTGGAGCCGATACCCTTGACAGGCCACCACACTTTAGACAAGATAGCGGTGATGGTGCTGTGACTCCGATCAGAGGGAACGACACCCTTGGAGTGACAAGCTACAGTCAAGCTCGTCACCCCAGTGCAGGAACTTGAAGAATTATCGTCTGAAAGTACTGAATTACACTTCGCAAATGATAACTCTTGCTCTGTGTAAGCTCTGAAACGCCTTTGGCCGACCTATCCCATTCGCGAAAAGTACAAACCAGGAGATGGACTCAAGAGGAGTTGTGGCTGCGGATAGTTACGCCGGAGAGGAAGCGGAAACTTGGGGCAAAAACTAGCAGTCCTTACAGCATCAATTCCTTTTTGCGGGACGCTTAAGAATGGTCATGGACCTTCATTCGAGCTATGCATATCTCTGGAGTTGAATCAGTCAACCTGCTTTTCTTTGAGTACGGAAAGAAGCGGAGGGACCTCGCATCCATGTTCACGAAGGTGTGGGGATAGAAAAAGAACAGTACAATACCATGTCCTTACAATTTATTTTTGCCGCTGATGCTGCATTATGTCTTTGTGTCCCTCGTAGAACCTGATGAGTTTGGCAGTAGACAGGGTAACACCTGGCAGCAAAGAAAACGAAAGGTCCCTACGATAATTAGAATACAGCGTTTCCGGAATCGGGTTATGCAATCGGCGCTAAGGTCTGCCTTAGTGCAAATTCTATGTCCCCAGTAGCTCTCATAGACTCATTCTGCATATGAAGTTTTAGGGTTGGGTGGGTTGTGGGCTCAATCGGTTCCCTTTCCACCTTCCTAATTTGTTTCTGTATAAAAAGCTTTACGCACAAGGCAAGAGATATGAGCACAAACCATCCAGTCCTATCATGTAAGACAAATGGAATAGGGATTATAGAGGACGTCGGAATTGGATAGAGAGGGACCTTAGCGCTGAGTATACAACCGGATCCCGGAACCGCTATACCTTGCGACTGCTCAATTGAAAAACTTCCCCAACGCTATCTTCCCTACTGCATACGCAACGTTACCCTGCGAGACTACCCTCTTACTCGGTAACGAAGCCGCAAATGAAAGCTTTCGCTTTGTCAACTTGAGCAAACCAAAAGCTTCTGTCCAGGTGGTAAGTGTCTATTTAGTGGGATCGATTGGAGGAGTTGTGGTGCAGGTTAACTGGAAGTCTCTTGCAGAAATCCTTGACAGGTATTTCAAGATTTAAACGGTTACGCAGTGGATAGCTGTCGGGTGCCAGGGGATCCCTCGACAACACCTTAAGGGCTCCATGCCAATATTCGGTGGCACAAAAGGCTCCGGAGTCTGCATGAGTTCTGGCCTCATAAGCTCCCGCATATTACGTTGCTGCCGATGTCCTCAAATCGAGGCCCTCGTTATAGGTTATGGAGAGCTATGAGACTATTCGGGCACAAATCAACCTAAAATTCGCGAGATCGAACGACTGCGTAGCGCATTCGAGTAGGGTCGCTTTTCTGACCGCGATTCCTGACTGTACAATACTGTACTGTCTAACAGACGGCCAAATTGAATAGCTGATCCAGATAACCGTAAAAGTCCTTTTCACGGGCTGTATAGTTACAGGAAGTGATGAAATCACCGCCATTGCAGATCAGCTCCCCGAGCTCTTCACCATAGTTTGCGGCGTCATAACTGCAGCCCGACCAGCTGTTGTAGTCAAATGTACCGATTATGAAATGAGATGGTGTAGGTGAGCCCGACGAGTTGTTGCTGCTGAAGGTCTGCGTGTAAATCGATGAGTTCGCCGTTTAACAAAGCGAGGGCAGCGGAGATGATCCAGCGGGGAAGGTAAAGATCTCGTCTGTGAGTTTCGTCTCGTTGGAAAAGGTGTAAGCTGCTCTTACAATTGCAGATGCTGAGTTTTTTTTTCCTGGTGCAGAACGGTAAGGATCGTCTCCTCTTCCCCCGTTGGTGTCCGTGTCAGGTCGCTTTGGTATATTTTGATCCAGCGTAGAGGGTCTACTAGTGTTAGGCAGGGCACTGCGCCCATCATTATCCGCGCTTGTCACGAAACAAACCCGATCATTTTCGCACCACGTTAGCATTTCAGTAAACAGAGTGTCGGTCTGTGTGCTGAAGTCTGAGCGATGGTCGTCAGATTCAAAATCCAGTCACTAAGCTGTTTCCCACCGTCAGTGGCTTGTAGGTAAGTTCTCGACGACGTTGCCGCACTTACATCCTGAATCATTGATGACTGAGAAGCACTATGGACGGCCTGATTTCTTATCGACCGCGTCATAGCTCTGAATCTTCTGTTTGATCCAACCCAAGGCCGCAGACAAGCCGTCGTACTTGGTCCGCTTTTGCCCACGCCCCGGGAGCGGAGGAGGATACTTTTAAACGCGAACAACATCCCTCCAAAATTTGATCCGCTTACAGCCCACAAGACGCCTTTATCCACAGCCTCTTGCAGAGTCGAACCTGCCTTCGAGGCGTCGGAAGCTACGCCCTTAATTGCGTGAAGGGGACTGGAAAGGCCTAAGGGTCCGTCCGTAGATGGCTTGCTCGTAGGATCAGGCTGAGTAACGACTGTGCTCGTGGAGCCTGGTTGAGGTATTGTTGTCTCTGTTGAGAATATGAATGGAGTAGGGCTGTCTCCCATCACAAGTCCACGACAAGAGATGGGGCGAGAGTCAGAAAAGACCCGTCAGGTTGCGTAAGGTCTACGGTAGGAAGTATATAGATATTCTCGTTGATGACCGCACCTGGAGTCGCTGCCACGGGCTTGAAAATTGTTGGCGTCCGGGCTTTCCAATGTTGCGGAAACGCTGTCAACCGTCAGAGCCGAGGATGGGGGCCCACATTTTCCTGATAGAGGAGCAGTTGAAAAGCTAACTGTCGTCGATGAAGGACGTATGATTACCGGAGGTCCGTTCGGCTGAGCCGCCGTTTCCGAGCTATCACCTACGGTATCGGTGCTTGAGGTGATGACCAGGTTAGGCTGATTATGAGAGGAAGTCGTTGTCACATTTCTCCATTGTCCTCCCAACAGACGGGGGCATCAACGTGGGAGTAAATTTTTCTCATTTGATCGTGGTCGAGTGGTGGTTGCTTGTAGGTAAAGGCAAATTGGGATCCAAAATATATCTCGGACATGGTATCGAAGACGGGTTGGTCGGGCGAAGTACAGCCATCTTCCTCGTTCCTAATATTCATGGTCTTATCTGGTCTTCCAGTAGAATATGTGGAAATCCAATTGGCTGAGCAGTCGAAGGAGTTGAGCGAGGTAGAATGAGGTGTTTTATTCGCTGCAGAAGCTTTAAACGCGCTCTCGTGTCGGGAATACGAGCAATGTGGATTCGATGTCGCTAGCCCTGGTCTACTTAGATTCGTCCAAAAAGGCTTCAGAGTGGCCAAATTACCATTGTTTACGATTATCGGAAGGACAAGCCAAATGATCTGCAAAGATGCGTTGGACGATTGAGCTGCTGCAGCAATTTCAGACGTGCACATATGAGCATATTGAGATCATGAGGAGCGGATATACAGCGGTGCAAGAGCCAGATTCGAAAAAGAAAAGAATCAAAGAGTTGAGAATGAGAGTCTGTCACGTAGGCATTTCGACAAATTGAAGAATCGAACGACCGGCGCTCGAATAGACAAGAAGGGGCACAAAAAATGAAATCAGCGGACAGAATTGAGGAGACATACATGCTATAGCTGCGTTTAGAAGCACATTTGAACTATGTGGCCTCTCTGTAGTCGCCCCAAGCCGGACTCCTTCATTTTCCAAAAAAAAACAAAAAAAAAAAGAAGTTGGAGGCCCCAGGGCGAGCTTTCGGCACGACGCCGTATGCCTGGAGGGACTCATGGCTGAAGATCTGAAGCATACTCAAAGTCTACTGCCTCTGAATCTGTAGATTGGTTCGGCAGACACTGCTAGAATCTCTCAAGGTCATCAATCCTGGCGCAACGAAACTCATGGCACATTCATGCGTCGCCTCAATGCTCTGTATGAGTATGCAGCAGATGCCAACTTTGTGCCGCCAACGGGAGTCCGGGAAAGCAGTATACAAGAGAGAATATCGCTGCAAACTGTCTAACCAAAGGAGATGTGGCCAGGAAGTGGAGGCGATACGGTATCTTGCAGATATGTCATATTGATGGCGCGTAGTCACGGCATAGGTAGGATAGCAACGACATTGTCCTTGATCCAATTGCGCCGAACCACGCGCCATAAACCGGGCACAAGTCACATGAGACTTTTATCGTTCGATGCCAGCATAGAGAAATAGCATGATTTAATGCGGCACCGCAAATAAGTTGATTTGATCCCCTGCCAATGGGGCCATTATCAGGAAATCAGGGCAGCTATCCTGACGCCTCTGTAACTAAGGTGGCGAGACGAGTGCAGCTCGCCCCACTTACCACCACCCATTATTACCTGCTACCCTAGACCAACCATCGGCGCTCGACCTATACCAAGGCTTACCATTTCGTTATGGCGTGACATCAGGTCAGGTTAGGTCAGGTCAGATCAGAGAGTGTGTTGTGGTCGATTGCATGTAACTATGTATGAGTCGAAGTCCTGTCCTATGTAGACTAAATGCCGGGAACAATCGTAGAGATGAAGATCCCTCCGATCTACTGGCGGGAAACCGTGCGTGCCATGAAACATTTCGGAATAGAGGTTTACCACCAGCAACTTCATGCTGTTATTTATAGATACGATCAATGCATCAGACCTAGTCAGATAGTTGCCTACCGTCCCCAATAGGTTGAAATAGCCAAATATCAATGAATCCTTACAAAAGTAAGGTAGGAATGCAGGAGCTTGTGAGCGCTCTATCTGCATCTCGCTGTCATAGGAAGAGGAACATGCCTTTGACTGAGACTACGTGTTGCAGCAACGTTTGGCACTGACATACTCATCAACAACACAATGGTTGGCGTGGTTGGGCATCTTCGTTGCCCAGCAGAGATTCGGGGTGGATTGTTCCGAATCCTTCCACCTCGGGTGCTCGGGCGTCCTGCCTTCAGAACAATTCAGGTCTACCCCGACCATTCTACGCCATTCAGCAGCTTTCCCGACCTTACGGGATCGACATTGCATGCGGCTACAGCACCACTGCTTCTGATTTGACAGAAAGCCATATATGGCAAGCTTGGATTCGCTGACATAGCTACGCCAAGAGCATCAATCTCGATTTGAGGCTGCCGTGCTAATGAATCATTCGAAAGTGTATACCATCATCATCCCTAATCTTGGAGAGGGGTTGGGGTGGGGGTCGATGAAAGCCTATTCTGGTGGCCCTTGAAAAATGATCCACGGTACATAGGACTAGTCCTATCTATCTCTTAATTGAAGAGCATATGAGAATCAAAGCGGCACATGCCGTTGAAACCCTGTAGCTGGTATCAAAGTGCAAGTTTTCGTCCTTTTTCATTGACTATCTTTCTTAATCTACGCTCCAACGCTTGTCCATCTCAGTAATTTCTCTTTCATGGCCCTCGCTTATAGAACTACCCTTCCATCTCTCTATACTATAATATAGCAATCCCTACCTTCGCTTTCTCCTCAACCGCCCCAAGAAAAAAACAATCCGGATTCGCTACCCCACAATGAATCGTCTTGCTTCCAAAACGGCCATCATAACGGGCGCCTCTTCCGGCCTCGGCCGGGCTATCGCTACGCTTTACGCCCGTCAAGGGGCATCCATCGTCTGCGCCGACCTCGGGCCTTCCGCACGCGCCGAGATCCCCGGCGAAGTCCAGATCCACACTGACGAGCTGATTCGAAAGGAAGGCGGAAACGCTGTGTTCGTAAAGGCGGATGCGGGAGAGCCGGATGAGATGGAGGATTTGGTGGAGGAGGCTGTAGGGAGATTTGGAAGAGTGGATGTGTAAGTGCTCTGCCCTTCGACAGTTGAGGAGGTGGAGGTTGAGATAAGGGGGAGAGAGGGAGAAAGAGAGGGTGTTATAGGGAAGGTGGTAGAGCAAGCGACTATAGGCACGAGGGCTAAGATAAAGGGGAGTCCACAGAATGGTCAATAACGCCGGAATATCGGTTGAGTCGACGAACCCAAATCCCGTACACACGACTAGTCAAGAAGCCTGGGATCAGACGATGCGGGTAAATGCTACGTCGGTCTTTTTGGGAAGTAAATTCGCGATCCGGCAGATGCTCAAGCAGCAACCCCACGCTTCTGGAGACCGTGGTTGGATTGTGAATATTAGTAGTATTTTTGGATTGGTCGGTGGATACGATGCTCGTAGGTATTCACACGAATTACCGGAGATGCTCTGGCTCCTAAAATGAAACCCGTGAGCTAAATATCGGATGTAGCCTCATACAGCGCTTCAAAAGGGGCCGTTGCGAATTTGACACGGCAGATCGCTATCGACTACGCAAATCATCGCATACATTGCAATGCTATATGTCCAGGCTGTAGGAGTATCCCTCAACTCGGTCTAGGATCACTTTTGCTAACCATGGCAGACATACGCACCGCGATCTTTGTGAACACGACTAAACACATGCTAGCACAGGATACGATTGAACGCCGACACCCCTTTGGTGGAACGGGGACGTCGGAAGACGTTGCTAAGTTCGCCGTGGCATTGGCAAGTGAAGACGCACAATGGCTAACAGGCCAGTGTATTGCCGTCGATGGGGGATATACCGCACGATGAACAGACGCTAACGAATTTCGAAGGCAGGCTTGTAGCATATGTCTTACAGTGCAAGGACGGGAAAGGATTGTCCCTCGAGCTTCACTAGACAAACCTCGATTACTATTTGGCTTGATCAAACTACACAACTGTTGAGAACCTCTCATAATGGAAATAGACTATAGAAGTCTTACTCGGTACCACGGTAGGAGATTCGAGCAAGACAGTCATTATCTGCATTTCACATAATTTATCTAGGGCGTGACAGCCTTTTTGTTTTTCTTCTTCCTTCCCCTCTTCTTCTTGCTCTTCTTGACTGTCTGCCCACCCCCACCCGCACCTTCGTCTACACGCTCCACATTGTCATCTTTGAACCCACCCTTTGGTCCATCGGGATCTCCAAACGTCTCCCGTCTCCATTCCCTCAACCGCGCCTTCTTCCCTAGCTTCTTCTTATCCCTCTTCTTTTTCTCCGGATCCCGGAATGCCGCCAGCTTCTTTAGCCCTGCATATTGGTTCAACTGTGTATCGCTCGCCAGCAGGATATCCCTCGCCGTAAGACCGAAGGACGAAGGAGAGGTCTCGCGGTAACGGAAAAGAGGGGTTTCTGCATCAGAAGCTTGGGCTTTAGAGGAGTTAGAAGGGACGAGGAAGGAAGGATCGGTTTCGAGAGAGGTGTCAACGAGAGCCTCGATTTGGCGGCGTTCTTTGCGAGCGGCGCGTTTGGCGTCAGTGCGGGACTGAAGGCGATCTTTCTTATTCTGCGGTTGCTTAATGGAAGAAGCGTCAGCATCAGCATCTTCGTCGTCTGTGAGCCTGAAGGTCGGCTGCGTAGTCTCATTATCTTCGTAGTCAGGGACTAGGTCTTTGATGTCAATTTCGTCGTCCCATGTCGGCTTCTTGGGTTCGCTTCTAGATTTTTGGCGACGCTTTCCGTCCTCTTCAGCATCATCTTCAGACTCTACACCTTCGTGCTCGGCGTAATATCCCTGGTCAAACCGCTTCTTCATCTCCTCTTCCCACTTATCGTCGTCCCAGCCTTCGCCTAGAAATCGTTCCCACTCTGCCATATCAATCGTGTCCCTGGTCTTCAAGCCCGCAGCTTCCTTGATCCTCTTCACTTTGTCTTCGACGCTCTCGATCCGCAGCTTCCTCAACCTCGCTTTCTCTTCTTCCCGCTGGCGCCTGGCTTCATCTTTCTTCACTCTTTCCTTTTCTCTGGCCCTTTTGCGACCCTTTGGCTCTTCGCGACGGACGCTGTATTTGGATGCGACATCACGAGCGTGAGACATGAGTTTCTCGTTTGACTGCTCAGGATCTTCAAAGCGCATATTGTAGGCTTCCTCGAAAGCATCGGCACGCGCCTCGTCTTCTGAATCGTCGCTATCGAAAGGCTGCCAGCGAGATTGAGCGTCTGGTACCCACGCACGTGAGACCATAAAGTTAGATAGATAGGTTTCGGGGTCTCGATCAGCAGTGGTAGGATCAAGGGACGAGACGGGGGCCACGCCATTCTCGACATTGTTGCTTGCGGAAGTGCTGTCCTCTGTTTTCTTGGAGGGCTTCGCTTTGAGGAAATCATCTTCGTCATCCCCGTCGGATTCGTGCCCATTTCCTGCCGTGTCACCTCCAGTTGCAGCGTGCATCTCTTGGAGAAGCTGCTTCTTCAAGACGTCCTGTTCTTGCCTATACGGCATAGGCTTTTGCTGCTCCTCTTCCTCTTCATCACCAGTATAGCCTTCCATAAGATTCTTCCGATGATAGTCGTGCAAATACATTGGCTTCTCTTTCATCTCGCTCGGCTCCACGGCACTTTCTGGATCAAAATCTTTATAGAACTTCTTGCTCTTATCGTAAATTCGGGGGTCTTTGGAACGAATCGCGTTCAAGGTCTCCATAATTTCGGTATCCACGTCCCGTGTAGCTAGCAGACCTTCATCATCCTCAGACTCATCTTCCGAAGATGAATCGTCAGAGCCAGACGCATGGTCGTCTTCATTGGCACCGTTTGGTTTTCCGTATTTTTCTTCTAATCGTTGCCGCTCTTCACGCTTTTTGTTATGCTCAAAGCGTTTGGCATAGTCCTCGTTTATTTTCAGATAGTCCCGCGGAGGAGAAGCGCCCATGTAATTCTCGCGTTGAACATTGTCTTCATTGCTATCTTTATCAGAAATCTCCTCTTCATCCAGCATTAACTTTGTTCTCTTCGCCGGCTGTGCATTGCCAGCGTCATCAATCTCGCGTTTCTTAAACATGATGTGAGTTAGAGTGGCATGAGTGGGTACCTTGGCACTGGTAATTACGTAGGTAGGTTGACACTTGAAGGAAAGAGGGAAATGGCAATAAAAGTTCACCGCCCACTAGTAGAATTTGGCCTGTGCACAGACCATCTCTCTCTAGCCGAGCGCGTCGGCACGTCGGTCCATTTGGGCACCGGGGAGGACCCGCTCTAGGAAATGCAGTTCCTCGTAAAATACCACAAATTCGACAGAATCTAAAACTTCAAAGTTCTTAGTCATAAGTTCGAGCTCTCCAAAGTATATAGCATTGTATTTTAATGATTAGAAAGATGAGAAATAATTGATTTTATATGTATTTCAAAGTCATAATCTGCATACGGCCGTGCCCGCGGTGCCCGCACAAGCTGGGCCCACGACTGTGGGTGTCCCCCAAGTGGTCATCCAATATCTGCTAGATATTGCTTTTGAAACTCAGCCTCCAGTCTAAGTGTTTAAAATCCGGCTTGGTAGCCGACAACTTGTGGAGGAACTGCCGATTGGCAGTTCTATTCGCCGTTTTCTGTCATCCGCCTGCTTCCGTCCCGTCGATGCGTCATCCCTTCCCATCTTTTTGGTCGTTCCGAAGCAGATCCATTCATCGATGGCTGTGGGTATCGGTTTTGCTCCTCCAGCTTTGCAACGGATTTCAAAGGTTCGGTGGGTGGGTGTACCGCTAATTGGAAGCAAAGCGTGCCGATCAACCTCTGCTGCGCCACGATCTATTGCAGGCCCTCCTGCGCGTCTATCTCACCCGCACTTCACTACTCCTGTCCAGTCATGGTAGCGGGGACCTCCAGGGGTTCAGCGGGGAAGATGGGGAGTATTGGAGGCTGCCTGAGGCCGCTGAGAATCCCTGTTTTCTGGCTTGACGTGGTGACTTCCCACCATGCTGCTCCTCCTTGATCTTTACTCAAATTTCTCTAACAATATCGTCCTTGAAGTTGTGAGCGTGTTGATATGCCTGACCTGTAGGGGTTGAACATGCCTGTCACGTTCGGATCTTTAGGCGATATCATATCGGTATCCCTTCTTGTCAAAGATCTTGTCGATGCCTTGAACAGCACGCGAGGCTCCAAAGCGCAATTTGAAGATGTTGTCCGCGAGCTTTGGATTCTTGATAGAGCGCTGCTTGAAGTCGATCTACTCTCTAGGACACATGCATCCACTCCAGCATTAAGCGCGCTTTGTGAAACGGCGAGGCAAGCTGTTGAAAAATGTCGAATCATTGTGACAGAGTTTACAACCAAGATCAAGAAATATGAATTGCCATTTGCCGCAGGGCTCAGCGGACCCCGACACCTGTTTGGAAGCACTGCCAAAAAGATACAGTGGCAGATGTGCCAAAAAGACGAAGTTTCACGCTTTCGTGCCCAGATCACAGCACATACTGCGTCAATGAATATGCTTCTTTCCATTGCCATCATGTGAGTACGACATCGTAATCTCATAGTGGCCCGCTTTTCTTCTGATGCCTCCATGAACAGGAAGCTTGAGAAGATTCACCATGACAGGCTTAGCTCCCAGCTCCAGACCAAGGACCGTGTTGACAGAAAGGCACAAGACCGACATGTCATTGCACTGGAAATGGTACAGCGAAGACTAAAACGCACAAATCGCCTGATTGGCATGGGAAATAAGATTGTAGCCTCCCTTAAAGACCACCTCCGCTTGAAATGGCTGAAGAACCTCGGAAAAGAATTGAAAGGGACTATGCAGAAAATCATTAACATCAACGTGGCTACGTACCATACTGTCGTTTCCATCCAGCAGACCCTTGCTGTCCGGCCGCAGTTCGCTCCGAGCGAAGAGCCGTTCCTCCTGGAAGACGCACTGGGTAGAATTGCACCATTCCATTTGAAGCTGATCTGTTCTTGGGAAGCGTTTCAAAGCATCCTTGAAATACGATTTCGTGATTTGCAAGGGGCTGCAAAGGTTCGCAAAAAAGAATACGCGCTGCAGGACCAGACGACTGGGAAAGAAATCGACATGCAGACCCAATGGGAGCGTGCGTTTCTCCCTGGGCAGCGTACCAATATGGCCATGATCTTCCAGCAAGGTGTAAAAAGCGAACAGCTAAATACTAGAAACACTACCTGTCCCAAGTGTGGTTGTCGCTCGAATCAGACTTTCGGTGCTGAAATAAACTGGTACGTTCGCAAGTCTACTTACAGCTGTACCATATCTGAGAGTCAGAAAAAATCGTGGCACGGCCGGGGAATACACTTCGAGCAGTCATGATCATTTCTCCAATGTCAGTTGTTCTTACTCACCGTAATCATTCGCGCATTCGCGTGATTTCAGACTGCTAGAAAGCTTCTGGGAAAATTATGAACGACAGACAGCCCTTTTCTTGCTTTCCGTGTATGGTCAAGATCTGCTGGGATAGGCTCTGCTATTTCAGAAAAGATTTGCGGCATTTGCTACTGCATCAGAATCAGCATTCTCTTGGGAAAAAACACCTTGGCTGATCGATCTTCTCTTTTCACAATACCGCTCATTTTGAGATCTGGCGAGGACTATGCTAATTTGAGTTCAGCATTGACTGCGGATTGTGGTACCGTAAGATCACCGAGCTCAGAGAAGAATCAGAAGAGAATCATCCAAGCTCAAAAGCATGCAAACCGGTCAATAACCAACAAAATGCGGACATGTTTTCTATGTCAGCGACATCCGCGATAGTTACTACTCCCGAACGCGAGCGTAAAGCCAGTGACGACGACGACGACGTTGCAAGCTTCAAGCGTGTGCGGATCATATGTAGAAGGACTCTAAACCCACGAAGGCCAGACCTCAAGCATGACAGAGATGACACGGCAGGCGCTCTGGATTCCAACTCCGGCCGGAGAAGGTATTCCAGCTATTGGTCCGTTCGTGAAGTGATCGGCTTCATAGACAACGTTGCCTATTTTGGAACAGACTGGGTGGGAATAGCTCACCATATGGGTACGAAGACGAAAACGATGGTACGACACAAAGGTTTTTTTTAATGCTTTTGACGTTTATCCTAATCGCAAGCTTTAGGTCAGAAACTACTATATGCATCTGATCGAGGGTGGCCTACCAGACTTAATGCAAGTCGCTGCAGCAGCCGACCAGCGCAGAGAGCAAGGCCACGACTTGGGCCCTCGCCCAAGGCATTTCTACCTGCCACGCGACGGAAGCAACAAAGACGATCTCACCACCAGCGAGAAGGACGCACTTCTCACACAAGCTTTAGTGTTGTATGCGGCGCGGATTTTTTGAGATGCCGGGTGGCCTGTATGAACATACGAACATTTGATAGCCAAGTTCGCGTCAAGCTCAAAGAGCCGCAGCGACAGTAAGCTCTTATGTTCAACCGTTTTTCGTTCTTCTCGGGTCACAAAATCACCGTCAAAATTTCTGAGAAGCAGCAGTTCTGCTGTGCAGACTGAAATCCCAGGTTTTGACGAAGCGGGTTGCATGATACAAACAGCGGGGACCGCCTCAGACGGGATCGCGGAATCAAGGAATCGGTATGGAGGACATTGGGTGAAAACGGCGGGTCCTTTGAAATGCCTGTCTTGGACCGAAATATCTCATTCCAGGATGAAAAATGCTTTCTGGGTGCTGTATCGGCACGCTTACCTCCGTCCTCACTCTATCTACTGGGTGTGGGCTCCTCGATCGATATCACACTATATATATCAAACCTTTAAGGCCGCTCCTTAACGGGTCCACTCGAGTGGACTAGCGGTAATAGCTGGGAGGGCTCCACCTTATCGCGAAATCACACGGCGCCCCTCGAGCACCTGGGTTCGATTCCCGGTGTGCAACCCCTAATTCGGTCGGAAAAAATCTCTATGATGGTCCACGCCGGGTGACCTGAGAGGTTTCTCCCTCGTCCAGCTTCGGGCTGGCGTTGCTTGAGTTTTGCCCTTTTTAATTTCGCCATACACTAATAATTTTTTTTGGTCTACAGATAGATCATTTGGGTGTTGTGGTGGACATGTGGCGTGTTTTTGGGCGGCACCTATAGAATATCTGGCAGAAAACAGTGCGTCAAGGGCAAATAGGTCTCTGGGAAACCTTCGGTGCCGCCGGTGTGAATGCTGGCCGTCTCGGCTTTTGTCTTGTCCTTGCACATTTACAAGTACTTCCAAATTTCGCTCTGGCAATTGAAATCCCGGACTGATGTTTTAATTGCCTTTGAGATAAACTTGGGGGTTGCAGAAGGACTTGCGTTCTTACTTGAGCTGTTTTCAAGCTTGAGCTCTCAAAACAGCGGGATGTGTTCCAACCGTCAAGGGACGTGACGGGGTAAACAGCGTCAGATCACCAAAAGATTCATGAGTCTATCGTGGTTCATGATCAATGACTAGAAATTACTCGTAATCCAGAGCTAACGCTAGTGCTTTATAAACAACATTCATTAGACCTTCGTACTTCCCGGCCACTCCGCTACCCAATCTGCCAACTGCTGCACTTCCTTATCAATCACCGCCTTGCAGCTTGCGTTCACCGCGCCGTTCTGCGTGACCAGATCACTTGTATGAAACCCACCAGGTACCATATTGACAGGAGCACGTGAACTGCTCTGCACAGGGCCACCGGGCCTCAAATCGCTGCTGATCGTCGCTTCTCGCCACGGATCGTACCCTCCGTTCGCGAAGATCAGCCGCGTGGAGTTGCTCGCGAGATCCCAGCCGCCCGTGTACGCATTGACGTCGTCCTCCGTCTTGCCCTGCGCGATGCCAAACGTCTGACCGTCGGGTCCGTCGGGGAAGTAGAGATAGCACTGCCGGATCCAGTACTCGGCCGTGACGAGGCGGGAGACGATGCTCGCACGAGAAGTCGGCGCACCGTCCTGCCAGTAGCCGAACGGCTCGTTGCACGTCATCCAGGTCCATTGCCGGTCGGCCGCGTTGCTGAGGCTGATGTCGGTGAAGATTGGGTTGGAAGCGTTGTACGTGTCCAAACAGTCAGTGTTGTATGTGCCCGTGAAATAACCGTAGCCTTCGCAGTAGCCCGGGAGTTGGACTGTCTTCCACCACGTGGCGTAGCCTTGGAGGGCTTTCTGGAGTCCGACGCCCTCGGGGCCCACGGTGGTGTTGGTAGGCACATCGGTGGTACCATCGGCGGATGTGGTGATGACATTTTCGATGTAGTCGCACCATTGGAAGAAGGCCGAGTACCCGGTGTAAAACTGGTTTCCTTGCCATAGCCAGGGTCCGTTCTCAAGTGCCGCGCCGACATCGTCGGAATGCAGATTTGACAAATTGAACATGGCTTTGAGGTTTGCGATTTCGGACGCAGAGCCGTTGGTGAAGACACCATCCAGGTGGTCAATCACGAGAGAGACGTCTTTGCTACAATTGGCGGGCATCCCCAATTGAACGGGGAGGAAGTAGCCGTAATAATCTGACACGGCTTGCACTGGGGCCGAAGAGGCGTGGTAAGCCCAAAAGGTGCCTGGAGCGACGCTCTGAGTCCATGCCGCGAGATTGCCTGAGTAGGACCCTCCCATGAGGAGCCAAGGGACATCGGCCGCGTTTGACTTGATACTACCATCATCGGTGAAGGGGAGTTTAGCATTTTGAGCAAAGTAAGTCAGGTCGGCGATGGAGTTGGCAAGAGTCAAATAGGTCATGTTAGCTGTCGTGAGCTCTGAGAACGGAGATGATGTCCCCCAGTAGCGATGCTCGAGAACAATGACGGCGGCACCGATTGTTTGTGCTTCGACGCCGGTCGTGCGGTTCGCGGATAGGTAGCTTTGGTAGCCTGTCACATTCACTTCTCCCGGCTGTGCAAGTGTAAGTCGCAGAGCCTCCACATACCAGAACCCCAGAGCGTTTCCCTAGGAATTCTTGAGAAGATCATAAACCTACCGTGAACAAGATGACTGGGGACCCGGGGCCCTTCCAATATTGGGTACTGTAGTAGTAAAACTGACTGAAAGTGCCGAGTGATGGATTGTCATGGTCAATGAGTTGCTCAAACGTAGCATTTCCCATTTCTGGTACATCTACAACTTGACGGCCGGGTAAATGCCATGCGCTCTTCCAATTATAAGATTCTACCACAGAACGAGCAGTAGCAGAGACGGCGAAAAGCAAGCAAACGAGCAGGCTCAGGAGGGACTCCATCTTGTTGAAAACGAAGGAAATCCAAAGAAGACAGTGGGTTAAAAGTTGAGTTTAGGAAAAAGTCTGCTCGGGTGAAGCCAGGTTGCGAGCATGGCCACTTTTTCAAGCTGCACGACAATGATCGACGGCGTGGGCCTGGCTGGGACCTACCTAGCCTGTCATAATACGAAGATAGTCGGATCAGAGGGATGTCATTGCCCCTCAGTCCATCACTTGTGTGAATTACATGCACCTGCATGAACAGCGGTGGATTAAGGGGAAAGTGAGGTGGTGTGAACCCCGGCCGACCATCTTCGTCTTCGGCACTTGCCTAGATAGGATTGGGGACGCTGCACGTTCCAGCAATGACGATAAGAACGCGGACAACATTGAAGCGGCAGACGGTTTTCCTGTCGATCAAGTCACAATACTCTCTAAAAATTCAATGTCTGCTGCTTCGCGGCACGACTGATAGCACCATGTCTCCTTGTAGCAATCTCCGCAGGTTCTTGGTATAACCATTTCTCTATTTCTGAGATTTGTGAAGTTGCCTCCGAATATATTATTGTCTGCAAGGCCTCGTTTTAGCCAAAGTTCCGAATATTCTAAACACTAGCTCAGAGCTCCATTTGGAGATGTATTTAGAGATGTGACCTGGAGGTCGATGAGGGCACTGGCGAGATAGGGGTACTTCGTAAAGTCACAGGCTTTTAGTTGTTGCTTAGTATTGGATTCTTGGCCTGGCGATAGGAGACTACCAAATAATTCTGATTATAGAGTCTTTACTTGACCAATCTAAAAGCAAGAACTGGTGAGACTCTGGAGATGAAGTCGCTGTGGCTTACGAAGTAAGGCCAATAAGGTATCCACCTAACCTTACCTACCTGAATTTGTGCACGGATGCACAATAATTTATGCAATTGTGCAACCAACATCACCGGGAGGACATCAAGGTACGTTTGTACGGAGTAAAGCGCCGGAATACACTGCTAACCCTACCCAACTCTTTGAAGTTCTTTCTACTTCAATTTCTCACGCCAGTCGCCGCGGTCTCACCTCCGCTCACCAACAAGTCCTTGCCGTTCTCCAGCTACTCCGCTACCTCTCCCCTTCCAACTACAATCCACCTCAGCAACCACCTCCTCCCCACCCACCATGCCCGGCGGCATCACCCCCATCACCTCCTCCAACCACTTCTCCTCCCAACTCTCCACCCACATCTACCTCATCGCCGACTTCTACGCCGACTGGTGCGGCCCCTGCAAAGCCATCGCCCCGACCTTCTCCTCCCTCGCCACCCAGCACGCCACCCCCGGCAAACTCGGCTTCGTCAAAGTCGACGTCGACGCCCACCCGGACGTCGCCCAGCGCTACGGCGTCTCGGCCATGCCCACCTTCCTCGTCTTCCGCAACGGCGCCGTCAAGGACACCATCCGCGGCGCGAATCCGGCGGCACTGAAGACCGCGGTCGAGCGTGCGGCGCAGGAGGTCAAGGGTACGGCGCCGAAGAGCTCGCAGGCGTTTCAGAGTGCGGGGTATACGTTGGGGTCCAGCGGGACGGCGTCGCGGCCGGTGGGGGCGTCGGCGGGGGCGTCGTTGGACTCGTTGATGCGTTCGATAAGGGCGGGGACGGGGGCGGGGATGAGTCGGGGAGGCTTGGTGGAGGTGGTGGTGCGGTTTCTTGGGTTGTATTTCATGACGCTGTTTAGTTTGGATGCGAATGCAGCTGCGGAGGCGAGCCCGTTTAATGTGAAGAATAAGAGGCGGTGATTGGTATGGAGGAAGATGAGAATATGAAGTGGGAGCATGGCAGCCATACTGCGCGACGTGTTCCGGATTCTTACGTCGGTCGACATCGTTTGAGGGTATTTTCGGACGAGAACTTAGCTTCAGAGTGGTAAACTTGGGTTTTACAGGGCCGTGGCGTTGTGAAATTGGCGCAATGTAGGAGTATGAGGTTTCTGAAATTCGATGACTTTGGTCAAAAGAACATGGTCCCAGTCGACGATTTTGGGGCCATTTACATGAAAGAGGATCTTGGAGCATATTTCACAAACGGACATGTTTCAGGGTGTGTAAACTCAGCCTCTTTAGATCTTCTTAGAACTCATAAAGACTTCATTAGTCATATGATCGGGGCTCCCCATCGCCGCATCTTTACAGAAAAGTCCAGTGCGAGAATCATAAAGGACCACGGAATCGTTTTTGACTTGAGCTGGTAACACACGCAAGCGCAGTGATATTCCGAGATGCGCGACTCTCAAGCAGTTAAATGTCTTTTTGACTATCCTGGTAGGGCAAAAAAGCACTCGTCTGATATCCATCCGCAATATCGATGCTCGATAGATCATACTCAGCATCCATTTACCTCAAAGGCTCACACAGCGCTCCTGCCACCCAGTTGTAGTCCAAAAAGCATAAGTCATTACCGGTTTCCCCATTACTATCATATCCAGCCCAGTCTCTCCATTTCAGCTTCATTACCTCTTTTCTTCTTCTCTTCTTCCCGCTCTTCCCTTCCTTTCCCTCGGAATTTGAGCCACTTCACTTCAAACCCGCTAGCTTCAAGCTTGTCCTTGAAGTTTCGGATCCCATGTTTCCCTGCATCAGTCCCAGGAGTGTGACTGTTGTCTCCTTGGCCAGTTTCATCTTTATCGTCTAAGCCCGGACCAACGAGCCCCAACTGCCCCTTTCCCCCGCCATCGATCAGTTTCTCTCCATCGCGAAGGCTTCGCGATTCCCCCGCTTTCCCATGGATACCTCTCCTTTTTTGATTTTGCGTTGGGGTCGGCGGCGCAGGCCGCCGTGCCTGAAAGTCCATCGAGATTGGTTTGGCGCTTGCAGGTTTAGAGATGACGCTGTCGTGGCTGGGCTTGTGATGCAGACAGTTGCGGAGCTTTTCGGCATCCTCTTTTGCAAAAGCGCGGGCTTTTCGATTTGAAGGCGGGGTTCGATAATGCATGCTCCCGAATGAGGCAAGTCGCCGGATGAAGCGCGGCGTGGAATTAGTACTACTGGATTTGTTTGAGGCTGACTTCGAAGGCGCTATGGGGATTCCCAGGCCGGGACTGCGCTCCGACGCATCTTGTGTAAGGTTCAAGGAATTCGTGACGCTGTTATTTTGCAAAGGTTGATGCTGCAGACCCGGATTTTTTTGTGATGGTCGACGTCGAGAGAGCAGAACATCAGCGGCGTCAGAACCGACTTGAAAGATTGTTGCTTGACCCCTGAGAGGGCGACCAGGTCGTTTCGCTGGGTTTTTGGATTTGTGAGGGACCGAGCCCGTGCTATTATTGCGTCTAATGTAAGGGGATTGTTTTCGGGGACTTCTTTCTAACACACGACCGAGTTCATCCCATTCACTTTGCTGCGAGCGCATTCGTTCCAAGGATTGGGCGCGTGGTGCAGCGAATGCTCGTCCTTGTACCGAGCGCGCCCGCCCAGAATTACTTAAAGAATCTTTGTCATGCTCGAGGTTCATACTGGATCCTAAATGCCGCTCCTGGTATTCATCAAAAGCATGCGGCTCCTGGCCGCCCTTTTTTTCTTCGATCGCTGCAGCCACACGAGCAACAGAATTTGGGACGACGTCAAGAGAGTTCATGTGAATGAGAATAATTGGTAATTGGACTGAGATGGATTTGGTACGTCCAAAGCCGGCGACCACATTCAAAAAGAAGCGGACTTCGAAGTATTTACCACACCGGACTGTTGCATGTCCTCTGGGCAACGCTAGCTCAAAGGTTCGAGTATTCGTTGTAAAGGCAGCAAATTCAATCCAGCCATTGGTGCCGCGTTTGAAGGGTGCTTTACAGAGAAGTGTTCGCTCATTACTGTCAAAAATGCGTGCTTGCCCAACGGACTTCTCACTGGTGCTTGCCGCAGCCTATATTATCAGTGTTAGGCCTCTGACTTTAGAGTTCAAGAGAGATTCAAGACATCATACATGTTTATAATAGAGGACGGCCCTTTCCAGTTGCAACTCGACCTTTCTGACTGGTTTTCGGCTCTCGTTTTCCACACAGACGTCAACGAAGACGCTAGTGCCGCTAACCCAGACTTGACGATGTATCGCGGCTTTGATCGTAATATTTTCAAGGCCGTTGGACCTCCGCATAGAAAAGGTATCTTGGGCGGTCAATGGACTTGGTAAGGACATTAGCGCTTTCTCAGCTAAAGTCTTGTTAGCCGACAAATTTATCTTGAGTTATTTGTCGTGATTAACGTACGATCATAGACCGAAATTACCGGTATTTCTTGTGAACTTCTGACAGATGTCGGTCTTTCTATATCTTGCATCCAAACTGTAGCCGCCAAGACGTAGCGTATGCTAGCATGTCTTGAGTTGAAAGGTGGAGGCCCAACATCCAGAGGGAGATTTATAGAGAAGGGTATGCTGCAATTGGTTGAGAAGGGTAAACACGGTGACTCGGATCGAGCCAAAGCAGTCAGCATCATCTGGTCGGGATGTTCAAGTTCCCTGCTTAAGCTGAGGAAAACTGATCTCCTGGTGCCAGATAATTCTTCAACGCCGACAAGGTCAATGAAGATACTTTCTAGCAGTCCGGTTTGCGCACGTCTTCGTTCTGCATCAGGTGGGATGATGCGTACGTTTCCCTCGACGTTGCCGCCACCAACAAACAATGGAGCACCCACTTGCAATTCCAGCTTCAACTTTGGATTCCTGTAATTGGGAAAATCTAGAAGATCCTCGACCGTAAAGCCGGGCGGTGGGCTTTTGGGCTTGTGGAGTCGTCGTCTTGACGCGGAAGATCCGGATCGCTTCAGAGCTCCTTCAGGGAGTTCAGGAAGTTCTTTAAAGTCGACTCGTCTTGGCTCGTTCAGGTTATGCTCAAACGATATTGGTCCACGTCGAGTGCTCGGTCTTTTCGAATGAGTATCTCCCCGCGTCCCAGATGATCCCCTCGAAGAAGATCGTTTTGGAACATTATCTGAAGGGATCCCAAAAATGCTCTCTGCGTCCCCTTGACTCTGCTGGTTTGGAAGGGAACCATTTCTGGCTTTACCTAAGTTCAGAAATTCTTCAGGCGTTTGTTGTCTCGAGTTCTGCGAAGTGGTCCGATGAAGGGTTCCCTTTGGTGAAGGTCGGTTCGTCTCACTGAGGCTCCCACGCCTTCGAGGCTCTGTACTTTGCTGCTTTTTTGACTGTTTATCCGATTGACTCCTTGCGAGATCGCTCAAACTAGGCTCGGTAGTTTCACGGATATCGGACAAAGGACGAGGAATGTGAGTCCATGTTGCAGCACCAACTGAAGGTGGTGGCGGAGCGTGCTTTGGAATCGTAATAGGTACATTCTCGTGTCGATGGGGCTGGGTTTTTTCAGCTTGAACAAATTGTGGTTTGGGAGGCGGTGGCGGCGGCGGATCTTTTTTTGAAGACTGACGGCGTCTGAAGGGACTCCGGGAGTTTTTGTCACCTGGGTGCTCTGAACACGAGATCTAGTGTAAGCTTCCCTCTCAGATGCGGCTAATGACTGGTCGGACGCACCGTCATCGGGGGCCCGTCCTGGACTGCCATTGCGATCAGTCTCCCGGCCGCGGGAAGGCGGCTTCAAATGTTGAGAGCTCTGCTGCGTCGATTAGTCTACAACTTCTCGGATAAGCTAGAATATTGAAAATACCGGAAACAGGCGCAAGTCCATGGTGACGTGCTGAGCGTATGGGCGGCTCCCGGCTCCAAGTATTGCATCTTATCAGACAGCGCGACGTCGAGTCCAATGAGTGATGTTCATGCGTCGCGCTTTTTGCTGAATGCACTTGCCCGAGGTTCATTTTGGAGGTGGATCATCCGAGTCCCTGGATCTAGGTAGGCACAATTGATTAAAGGCAGGAAGGCACGAGGTTGGCAGCCGTCTTATCTGGGTAATCACATGCGCGAACTGAAAATTGGGAAGCATGAGACGATTACGGGGCGAGTCTTTCTTTTTGCTTCGTCTTTCTTGATCTTCAGATGAAAAAAGGATTCAAATGAGGAATGACAAAACCACTCACAGCCTACCAAGACGCAATCTACAGCGAAAGAAAAGCAGAGGAAACAATAGCTCCCGTCCGTCTTGCGTCTCTGTCACAACTCACAACACGCACTCGGCAAGTGCGCAGCTTACGAATGCGAATGCACATCCCTTGACTATCATGACATTGCAAGTTCTAGACAACGAAGTCACGGAGGTAGTCATGGTGAAAGACGACGCATGCGAAGAAGATCGCGCCCGAGCGTTACATTAACTCTCCGCACCTAGTTCAAAAAGAAAGGATACGCACTCTACTCTCGAGGACCAGGCGAAATGGCTAGGCCTTGTAAGGATGCTCAGCCGGAAAATACGACACTGACACCCTGAGGTCTGTGGACAAGTGCAAGGCGATGATCTTCAGAAAGCCTTGCGGCGCATTGGGGCACCGGGGGATGGAAGCTGTTCAGCCCTACACCCCTGCACCGGCTCCGAGGAGAAGCGTTTGCATGACGCACCCATGTCGTGGCCGATCTACCGAGCCGAGCTGCCACTAGTCCCTTACAGGTATTCAGTTCCAGCGCGGTAGGAATCTTCCAAGTCCATACAACGCCTGCCCGCCCTTCGCTGGTCAGCTGGTGTTGCAGAACAGTGCTTTCAGGGCACGAATCATGCTCGCTGGCAAGTCAGCCATGTTGCAAGTCCGAGGACCAAGCCCACCTCGCTGGGATCCTCGCCCGCGGTCGTGGCCTTTGCTCATGGTGCTTCCTTGACTAGCAGCAGCAATTAGGAATTGAGGTCAAGGTTTGGAATTTTTTTTTTTCGCCTCAATCGCCCTCGTTAGGCTCGTTTACCGCTCCCGGAGGCCCGGAAATAGCTTCCTGTACCCCACACTGAGCTAGCAGCATCTGGGCCGTCTTAAAAAAACCCTAAGGCCGCCTCAGTCGAGGATGCGAAAATATTTTTTTGCCGCCTGTTCACTAGCTATAGGTACTTTGGTTACCCCTCTGCGCTTGCCCTTTTTCCATTACCCAACCTTTTACATCACAGGCCCCTCATTATTACCCGCAACCTGTCAGCCTTTGTTTCTTTATCTCTTCTATCTCTATCTTACGTACAAGCAACAACCAGACCATCAAACCCAACATTTTGGTTCCTGAGTCAAACGCGCGCTTGCTTCTAGCCTAGTCCCATTTCGCTTGAAGCTGCGCGTCACACGCGTCTATCCGCTGCCGGAGCTGCGGGCTCCATTACCTAAATTCTGCATGGGAGACGCAAACGAGATGGTCGACGTGGAAGATGTGGGCAAAATTGAGCCAAACCGCGAAGGGTCATCCGAGTCGATTGAGTCCACGCCAGAGCTTGAAACGGAAGGCTATCCACAGGAATTACCACAACCTCAAAAGCGCAAAGGAGGTAGAAAACCGGTATGAGCTTATTGATGTTTGAATCTGATTTGTTCCCTACTAATATGGTTTACTTGAAGATTTATGCAACCTCCGAAGAACGCAAGCAACGGAACAGGCAGGCCCAAGCGGCCTTTCGAGAGAGACGAACAGAGTATATCAAGCAACTAGAGCACACTATCAAACAACAAGAAGACAACCTTCAAACACTGCAGCAAAACCACAGGTCTGCAGCCGACGAATGTCTGATGCTGAGGTACAAGAACTCGCTTCTTGAAAGAATATTACTTGAAAAAGGTATTTTATTACTTAGCTTGACCAATGAGGTGAACACCGTCTCACGCTCTGCAGGCATTGACGTCCAGGCTGAGCTTCGTACGAAAACCGGAAGCCCAAGCTTAGGCCCAGCACCAAAACCTCCAGCAGCATCAGGTGCACCTGCACAACCATCTATGCAAAGAGCGGTTCTCGATAGAAAAGCCCCAGTCCCGCGAAATAGCACGGGACTGGCACCCAAGCTGGAGCGGCCTCAGCTCCATACGCGTTCAGGCATCACTGCTGCTTCAAATTCGCCTCAACAGCCTACACCTTCCTCTCATGCGTCATCACCGTCCGGGGCATCAGTTCGATCTCCTGGCACGATCCCTTCAGGTGGGGTACACTCACCTACGTCCATCCATTTAGCTCAGCAACAAGGACAGCACCAGCAGCAATTCAGCCCTCACCAATCGCATAAGCCGCAATACCAGCCGCTTCAACCGCTTCAACCGCTTCAGCCGGCTATGCCTGCTTCTACCAGCTATAACAGTCCAACCGTATCGTCAGCTAGCGGGCTCGCGCCCTCGAGCGCGGCGAGCGGATCGGGTCTTTACCCATCGCCTTTTCAAGCTCATTATGACCAGCTCGGCAAGTTTATCCGCCCCCCTTTCCATTTGATGGAACTTTGTCGTCCTAGGGTTGACTCGTGAGTACAGAACAGGAATACGATGCCCAAGCCGATATGATCGATGAAGACAATACGAGCCCGAGCGAAGCACCACCTTCCGCAGGTCTGAGATCTGGCAATTTTCTCCAGCATCCCGGTCAACCGGGATCTGGTCAACACCAGATGGGCGCGCCTTATGGTATGCCACACCAGCCGATCATCCCGCCTGGCCAGCCGCCTCCGCCAATGCAGCAACAGCAGCATGCATCCGGTACTGGGACCACGGTCGGGCCTGCTTTTGGAGCAGTAAATCAACTGTTCGATCCATTCGATCCACTGCTTGATTCTGATCCGTTTGGTCTGTCTGCCAGCATGCACTTTCCAACACAGTATCAATACGAACAACAGCAGCAGAATCAGCAACATCGACCCCAGTAGTGAGTCTGTGGATCGTCGTTCAATGTATAAAGAGCTCCTTTCATTCAACACTGCCTTAACCCTGTATTCAGGTTTAGGAACGTCAGCGACGGCGTGGCTCTGCGTCCAGCAATTGATAAATTCTATGCATTATGCACTATCCTGAGGCGTTCAATTAAGAAAAGTCTATTCTGATGGTTGTCGATCTCGTGGGGGCTTCCCTCCTAATCGAGTTCTATCTTGGCGTAAATATAGAGTACCATAGAGTTTTATCAAAAATGCACTGAAGCCTTCAAAAACAATGCGGCTAGTATGCGATGAGTCGGGTAGCTTGTATGGCCCAGAGAATTGATGGGTCTATGATTGTTGCTCTAGCAACAATTGTAGACTTATTTTGCGACAGGAGTGAACTGTGCACCACGACTCGAGTGAGGCAATTACCTAAGTGCCGTCGATCGTGATTGGGCGTAGGGCACGAGACCAGTCTCGGCTAGTTCCACCACAAATCGACGTAATTTGACGGCTTTGCACTGCAACCTCGACCTCTTCACCTACCCAACCAAGGCAGGATCGCATTCTATACCGTTGCATACGGCGGTAGCAGAAGAGGGCGGAGCTTCTGAGATCAATCAGAAGCGCGCTCTCGTGATCAAGCCTGATTCCATACAGACTGAGGGTCTTCTTGTGAAAAAGCGCGGAGGGCGCTAGAATCCTCACTTTGCCAGTATGTCTGGCATTGCATCCAAGGTAAGAATTGAACGTATATTGTTGTGTATGACACTGTCAATTCCCGCTCGAATTTCATTCGTCGTGCTCAGCGATCTTTCCGTTCCTTTGGAGACCACTAGCTAATTGCTGCCTTGTCTAGAATCTCTACGAGCTCCTGGGTAATTACCTTACTCTTCGCACCCATCAAAGAACATCCACCTAATTATGCCCTCTAGGCAATGATCCAGAACTTGATCCAGACAGGGAGCCAGAGCCGCCCACCAAAGCCATTGACAAGCCCGGCCAACGATCAGGCAAGCGCAATGCAGGAGCTGAAGTTGCTGCAAAAGAGAACGCAAGGCTTGCTGCAGGGAGCGCGCGTGGAGGACGTCGCGACAACGTCTCCGGAAATGAAGGAGGTGAGCTGCTCCATTTGAATCTCTCGCAGCCAAGAAAATTTCAGATACCACCAACTCTATCGTGGCAGCACACAGAGGGAGTCCCTTCCGCTGACTTGGCTTCACAGCGTTTCGCGACAGGGATGCCGGCAGATCGAACAACCGTAGCCGAGCTCCAGATGATGGATTAAGGCAGGATCGTCATCCTGATCGCCTGAGAGGTATAGTCGTTTCGCGCCCATTGACAACTTCCTCCCAGTCTGACACGCCCTTCATAGAGCCCAATGCTCATCGTGACATTGACGGTCGTCCCCGTGGCACTCGTGGAGGACGTGGATATGGTGGACGCGGCACACGCACCGCACGCGATGACCGTCATACTCGCACGCCTGGTACCGGCACGGCGTAAGTTTTTCTCTTGCTTTGCCGCCATGCTATGCATCTTGGCAAACCACCGTCGTATTCCGCGCACTGACACCGATATTCAATTACAGTGACCACGAAAAGCAAGCATCCCATGGCTGGGGCGGCACTACTGGCGAAGGCGAACTAGCTGATGAAATGGCCGGCGAAAACATTGCCAGGCAAGACGAAGCCGTTGGTGGATGGGATGCGGAGGCTCATCCTCCCCTTGACGATGAGGGCAATGTCCCCGAGACCGCAACCGCTGAAGAAACTACCAACGACAATGAAGGCCCCATCCCTGCCGGCCCGGAGGAGAAGTCCAAGTCCTACGAAGATTATCTCGCCGAGCAAATGGAGAAACGCGCCGCGCTGGGTGTACCACTCGAGGCCCGCAGGGCGAACGAGGGTGGAGCTGGCAAATTCCCCGAAGGCAAGGCGCTGAAGAAGGGTGACGAAGCAAGTGACTTTATTGCCGGATCCGGACCCAAGGCTAAGAGAGAGCGCGAGAGAAAGCAGAAGAACGTCCTCGATATCGACCAGGCCTGGGACGAGAGCCAAGCCTCTTCCGGCTTCACTGGACGCGGACGTGGCCGTGGACGCAGCGAAGGCGGATTCCGAGGGGGCGATCGTGGTGGACGTGGTGGCGGGCGCGGTGGCGGATTCCGCGGTGACCGTGGAGACCGTGGAGACCGCGGCGACCGTAGCGACCGTGGCGACCGCGGCGACCGCGGTGGACGTGGACGTGGAGAGTTTCGAGGTAGTCGTGGAGGGCCCCGCGAAGATAGGGGTGGTCGTGGCCCAAATCTGAGCGATCAGAGCGCGTTCCCTAGCTTGGGTTCATAGTAACCGCAACGCTGGCGTTTATACACAATGAGTTGCTCACATTCTCTGCGACATGGACGAATCGACAGGAGACGGACGGTGAAGCTACGGCTTTCTCTGGCTATAACATTCAATGGGAGGAAAAGTACATGGCGGTAAATTTGTAGTATTGATGCGAAGAAAGTTTTCCTCCTTGCCTCCAATCCCAATTTACTATACTTACAGCTTTCTTTAAGAACAATGGTTTGGATGTCCATACGAAGGGGCTTATCTGAACCTGCCTGGAATCACACTTCTTAGTCTGCTTCGTTCATGTCTCAAAATGCTCCCGCATTACAGAGCACGGGACGGAGCATTGGACACTCGGTGGAATAATTGAGCCGACTCTAAAAATTGGCCGAAACGTTGGCATAAAGTGACTTTCAGCCGGCAACATTTCTCTACAACTTTCCTCCGAGCTTCATAGTTGTCTCTCCATCCATCTTCAGGACGTAGCTATGTCGTCCGTGCCTGCTCCTAGCTCTGGAGGGTCCGGATGAAAATTCAGCAGGTCTCGTTAAGCTCTCGCTCCTCGCACTCGCTGTAGAAATGTATTTCTCAGCAAGTGGACAACGCTACGGGAATCGTGCCTTGTCTGGCGCGACTGAAGAATTCCAGAAACGCCAAATAACATCCCAGAAAGGGCATGGCGCTTGACATTCCATCATCAAAGCGAAGTGGTCCCCAATCATAGAGCGGGTATTGATGAATACACAGGGGCTGATTTCTAAGCGGTCCTGCCATTGACCTCCTTTGCAATCTGTGGTTGCTTCAAAGAAGCAATAATAGATACAGCGAGTTTGCAATCAGAGCTGACTCGCCCTTCGAGGAAAGCGAATTGAGTGAAAGATTTCAAATCCAGACCCCCAAACCTTCATTTCTATCCATATTCTATATCAAGCCCTTCTATTTAAAGTCTCATGGTCTTGTCAAAGGCCGAGGTCTAACAACAACAGCACCATATTTCACTGCTCATTGATCCTTATAGACGTACCAAAGCCGTCATTTCACCCCCAAGAAGCACTCTTTGTTGCAGCTTCCATCATGGCATCTCAAGCTCCAGACCCAAACATGTTCACCACCCCCTTTCAACTCACCAAAGCCATGCATCGTGATATTTATCCCCCGGTCGACACTGAAAATGCTAGCATCAAGGCAGCCGGGGCCGGGAAGGTCGTGCTGATAACAGGCGCTGCCGGAGGTCTGGGCTATGTATGTATAAGCAATGCTTTCCGGATGAAGAGAGGCCAAATCTAACATGCCAATCCAAGAAAATCACCCAAGCCTGGTCTAACGTGGCCGCCGCTGGAATTGTTCTAGTGGGCCGGAATGCGGACAAGCTCAAGGAAGTTGCGGCTTCATTGAAGGTTCCGACGCTTGTCGCTGCGGCCGATATCACTTCTGCTGCGGAGGTTAAGGAAATTTACGGACAAGCAGTTACGAAATTTGGCAAAGTAGATGTTCTGATCAATACCGCTGGAGTGGTCGACTTGAATGCACCGATCAAGGAGACAGAAACGAAGATTTGGTGGGAGGCGTTTGTATGTAGCCCCTAACATTGATTCGCATGTGCAGAAAATATCACTGACAGCTAGCTAGGAGTCCAATGTACTTGGATTCTACAATATGGCCCATTACTTCATCCGCAACACCGGTGGACAAGGCACTATTATCAACCTCGTCAGCCTCGGTGCCTCCTTCCTCGTGCCGAACATGTCGGGTTACTCTTCTGCCAAGCTGGCCGCCATTAAATTGGCTGAGTATCTTTCTCTGGGTAAGTATTTGATGAAGAAAATGCCCATATGTCAAAGTCTTCTAGCAGCTCACGCTTCCCCGCAGAACATCCTGACCTCCGCGTCTTCTCGATCCATCCCGGCATCGTCGAAGCCGAGGGTGATCGCGGCAGTGTGCCCGAACATTTCGTTCCTTTTGCCAAAGACAAGCCAGCCTTGACAGCAGGTGTGACATTATACCTGCAGAAGCCGGAGGCAGATCATTTACGTGGGGGCTTCTTCAGTTCGAACTGGGACGTGGAAGAGATGGAGAAGCATAGGGATGAGATCCAAGCGAAAGGGCTGCTCAAGCTGGGATTCATCAACGCACAGTTGGGACCTGAAGGATATCCTTGGGGTGCTTAGGCAAGGAGAGTACAGACTAGCTTGCAAATGTTGTGTTCGACATATCTCGAGCCTATTTACGATTGTTTCAGTAATCGTTAAACTGGAGGCGAGGAGGACCCCAATCATTACAATCATTCCGTTTTTCGGCTGTGTATCCCCACTGTGCCCATAGTTGGCAAATAATGATTGGGGTCCTCCTCACATCCAATTGAAGGATTACTGTAACAATCGTACATAGGCTCAAGATATAGCTCAATGATAACTTGTATCTGGATCCGTCAAAATAAAGTAGGGAGTACCCCAATAAAAAGTCTAACATATTTTCGGACGTCGCCCGTATATTCATTGGCATTCCAGTCACTAGTGCACAGCGGTTGCAGTGCACAGCGGGAAAACGGAATCTGTGTATTTGCCAGCTGCGGCGGGCACAGTGGGAAAAAAAACGGGCATGATTGTATTTCGATAGTAGCGAGCATCCAATCACTGCGCCGTAACTTCGGGCTCAAAGCTTCGGATCAAACTTTCACCGAAATTTGCTGTGGTGAGACCACAGACTCTATCTCCAACGCGTCGTCTTGCGCGTATCGCAGAGCAAACAGGAAATCATCGAGTGATTGCGCCTGGCATCCGTCGTGCACTAGCAGAATGACATCAGGCGAAGAGCGATCCAAATTACAAGACACTGTGAATGCACTAACAGAGACGCCACGATATCTCCCCGACTGTTGCTGCAGCGTCTCAAAAGCTTTATTGCGAACCCTGAGTGGCCTTTTGACGGAAAATCCTGGCCTTACCGTGTCAATTGGATGTGGTAGTGGTACCTTCGAGGCATTATTGAGCATCTGGTTGCAAGGACAAAATTACGTCGAGATCCTGGGTGTTGAGGTCGATGGCAAAGAAGTCTCCGCCTTGCCAGACACCATGATCAAGTATGTGCCTGGTACCTGGGCGACATGTCCCTTAGCAAAGGATGCTAATGTGTGGATGTTTGTGTATCCGCGCAAACCCGGATTGCTGCGAAAGTACTTGAGCGACTGCGACCACGCTGAACTGAGGAAAATCATCTGGCTCGGGCCAAAAGCAGACTGGAGCTCCTTTGCAGATGTGATGGAAGAGATTGGTAGCTGGAGTGTCCCAATACCTGTCGAAGATTCTGGTCTTATGCCTTACGAAACGCTCGTTGTGGTACATAAGCAGGTTTGATTGGCCAAAAATTATAATGACGTAAGTGATACTTCAGTTCCTTTTTGGTGCGTGCATGATTGTCTTAAGCTTTCCTGTTGCGAGCTCAATGGGGCGCGAAAATGAAGTGGCTGGTCGTAAAGGCGGTGACAGGCGATGAAACGATGCTCCTATTCAAAGCTCATTGAAGAAATTCCAGCCACTCTTATTGAGGTGCTACTGTTTGCTATTGTCGAGCATGGTGAATTTGAAACAGACTCGCTAGCGTCAATGACTCAATAGGCGGTGAAGCAATTCGAAACTCCAGATTTCTTGATCGACTCTATCGCGGGGCTTCTACAGTCCAAATGTACTGGATAATTTTCCTCTGCTTTGGGCACTATGTGCCGCAAAACTTCCATTGGCTGTGCATACTCTGACTTGCTGACCGTCGAGGATCTCCGAATGCTTGTTCTAGAATGACGATGCAACTGCAACTGAGAAACGATATTCCTGCAAAATTTCCCTTCAGTCTTTAATGTTGGTTGCGGAATATTTTATTCATGCAAACTGTCTTGCTGAGTTGAATCGAAAGGACACGCTTTCATGAAGAGCCGACGCTGGATCCAATCCTCGCTATCTTGGTTGGGAGAGCAAGGCTGTGATAGATGGTAATAATTTTGCGAACATTATGGTGTTCTACGCATTTCCTGCCATGAGAATTTTGGGGCCCTGGAAAATGACTGTACATACGGCAGAATCCTATTCCTATTGTCTTCGTCCTTCCCTCAATTCTATTGTTCAAGCTTCAAACTTAGTCGCCTCAATTATTTAATCCAATTCTACTCCAAACCTTCACCAATTTTCCCAAAATTCGCACCTTATCATTTCCAAAATCAAGATCATCCAAAACTCCCTTTTTCTTCGTCGCGATCAGCTCAATTCAGCCAATTTTGCGTAGCGCGTGCGCTGTACGCATTCTACAGCATCTTGATAGTCATTCACCAATCGCACCACCGACCCTTTCCGTCGCCCAGCTGAGAGAACTCCACAGACCATCTTCACAGTTTTCTTTACATTTTAGCTCTACCGCAGAAGCAACATTTTCACTGCATATCGTTTCTGTCAGCATGGAAGCCATGAACTCTTTCACTACCGCAAGCATCAGCCTTCGTAACGGCAGACTCACCTCTCAGAAGCCTTCCGACAATGCCAGCGAGTCGCACCATGCCGATAGCTTTTTGCAACGCAACATTGACTCTAATGTCTGGGCTCAATCATACTCCGGAATCTCAATGCACGACAACTATGCGCCCATTCAAGATGGCTGGGCTCACGCCAACTTCCTCTTCCACAACATGTACTTCGAGAAAGCCATCCTACAGTACCAGCGCCTCATCCTTCTCTGTCCCTTCGTCGTCTACCAGGCGGTCATTTTCCTCAACATCGGTCTCTGCCGCATAATGCTCGGCGAAAGTTATCGGGCATACGAATACTTCAAGAAGGCCATTGAAAGGGAGCCACGCCTGGCCATCAGCTGGTTCCTCAGAGGTCTCGTTTCCTACAGCCTCGAAGGATACTACGATGCCCTCATATCTTTCAAGCAATCTCGCAATTGCTTTGGCCCCGACGAAGACGCCCTCGACTACAGCTGCATCGGCCTCAAATTCGTCCTCTACCGCAGCCGTGTCGACCACAACATCCGCATCGCCACCGACGCCTGGTCCAAGCGCAAATTCAGCTTCCCCATCCAAGTCGACCGCCTCCCCGGCATGACCGTCATCGAGCCGCTCGTCCCCGAAATCCCACCACCACCCACCGCGGCACCCCTCGACCCACTGCACCCCGACACCTGGTACGTCTCCGGCCAGGGCGGGGTCCGCCAATCCTTCAAATACGGCCTCGACGGCGCAAATGACGAGCCTCCTCTCGAGCCCGCCAGCCCAGTCGAGGGGCCCCCCAACACCTTTTCGACCCCTTTATACCCGTCGGGGTGCCGCTCGCCGTATTTCCTGAGGGCCCTGAAGACCGAGGGCTTGCAGTCGCCGCGCTGCTTCGAGGGCGTGCCGACGCCGGTGCGGGCCGAATTTGCGCGCGAGGAGTCCCTCAATCGACTCCTCGGGCAGCAGGCCGAGAGCGCGGCCCTCATGGAGAGGGTGAGGCGGTGGCGGGCGTGGTATGAGAGGGCGCGGTTTGGGGGCGGGGAAGGGAGACGGGGTGCCCCCGGAGGGTTCATGGGCACTCCCGTGGGGGAGGGGGAGATGTTGGAGCAGTTGGAGCGGTTGAAGGAAAGGGCGGAGGCGAGGAGGATGGGGAGGGAGGGCGGGGAGGGGGGGGATGTGGTGGTGAGGGGGCCCCCGGTGGAATGGGGGACGTAGGAGAATGGGGATGGGTTTGGGGTGGGGTGGTGATAATGCAGCTTTCTCTAGATATCGGTAAAAAAGATTAATGCCATTAATGAGAACCATATTTGCACCGAGCTACCCTCATGATACTATGACCTGTGTTGGTAGGAACCCATGGGATTTCTCGCCTACTCAGTTAAAAGACGGAGCCCAAAATTCCTCAGTACTCATTGAACCCACCATATTACGTCGGAGCTACCCTCATTATACTATGACCCATATTACACAACGAACCGTTTCCATCCTTCCACCAACCCATCATCTCCCTTCACAACCGTGCTCCACTTTGGCATGAATCGCCACAGCTCCTCCAGAGCGGGGATAGCCCCAGCCTGATTCGCATCGCTCCACAGACATACCACTCTTCCATCCATGCCCCTTCCCTCATCCTTCTCCTCTTCGTCCTCCCAAGAGACAGAGACATTCCATCCGCGCTCCCATTCACGACTCCAAAGCCTAATTTGCGTGCTGCCCTCCGGTCCAACGGGTTCGAATCGCGGATCGGGCAAATCGCCGCCCTCGATCGTGAAATTGGAGATGGGTCGGTCAAAAAGTATACGGCAGGCTCTGGTGTTCTTTCCCACAATCTCAAAGCGAGCGGCGCTTTCACCCTTGGTGCGAGAGGCATTGAAAGATAGCCAGTCTTTGTATCCCAGATCCGGGGGCGCGGAGTCCGGAAGTCCGACGGCGGAATTGGGTACGCTGCGGGGAGCTAGGCCTTCCCAGCGACAGGTCTGGAGACCGGGGTAGCGAGTAATCCCGAGGCCGTAGCAGTCAATATCCTTACCCGCCGTAGAAGGCACGGAAGAGGAAATTTGTTTGACGTAAGTGGGGAGGCCCGTAAGGCTGGCGTGGTTGGTGCCGGCGTCGAGATCGACCTCTTGGATGAAATATGTTTTCAAACGACTTTCTTCGGAGAAAGGGGAGGCCAAGAGGTTGTAGACGAGTGATAGGACGAATATGAGGAAAAAGAGAACGGGAATGTGATAATGGAAGCGGTGGATGAAGGGCAGCACGGGTGTTAGGAGGAAATAAGTTAGGCCTGCTATGGAGAGGTAGATTGTTAAGACTGAATTACCATCGGCGGGTGTCTGGTGTAAGGCGGAAGTCAAAAGAAGACTGACCTCCCCGGTAAGAATTACGGGGATTGGGCAGAGCAAGATAAATTGTAGAATCCAGGTATATGAAGGTAGGCGACCAGACCAGGGCTGTTCATTGGGATACGGAATGCCGAGTGTAGAGGTATAGGTTTGGTCATCGTGCTGGGTGCCAGCAGGAACGAGGGTGGATGATGCCTGGCCGCTCGGACGACGAGAGCCCCGGGCGCCACCGTAACCGGCAAAGGAAGTTGTGCCGCGGTCGTTACGAAGCAGAGAAGTGGTTTCTGTTGCATTTTCGTCATCTTCATCAGCAGAAACAAGTCGTTCTCGGCTGCGAGATTGGTTTTGGGAGCGTGGAGGGATAGCACGGCTAGATGCGCTGCTGTCGACCTGGGGAAAACTTGGATCACCGCTCTCTGCAATCACTTGCGCGTAAGAAGTTTTGGTTGGTAAGGCGGAGAGTTCCAGGTACGCGATAAGGAGTGCGCAGAGAATTGCAGCGGAATAAATGACAATGTAGTAAACTCCGGCAATATCAAAGTTACGCTCAAGCACAGTCACTCCGATGAGGAAGACGTAAGAAATGATATACATCCAGAGCAGTGTATAGAAACGTTGGAGAGCAGTAGGACGTGTAAAGTCGGCGGCTCGAAGGCAGAACCACGAGGCGACAGAAAAGGCCGTAAGCATCGTTGTCCAGGTCGTGTATTCATGGCTATAGATCACATAAGGGTTGACCCGGGCAAGCAGGAAGCCCAGTGCGACTACGATAGCAGTCGAAACAATCAGTGTCACGATGGGCCTGAAGAAACCGCGGAAGCCATCTAATGGAAGACCAGGTACAGTATCATCAACATCGTCGTAACTGAGACGCTGTTTCCGAGAAAATGGATACCATTTGCCCACTCGGGTCAAGGTGATTTGCAAGGCTATCAATATCAAAGGTCCTGCAACGAGCAGAGCAACAGAAATCGCAAAAAGAGTGTCAAGCTGGAAAACGGCAAAGGTTCGGCCGTAAAGGTCAAACCATACGCCTTCCGACCCAGTCCCGGATTTGTCGAAAGCAAAGCTGTCGTCCGAAGTGAGAGATTCCGTAGTGGCGAGAGCACTGGACAGCATATGCCACAGCGAGTCCATTGACGAATGTTTAGTATTATCACGGATAGTATGGTAGTTCGACCTTGGCTCCATGAAGGCTACATCAAGTCCTCGAAGACCGAGAATACTAGTGAAGACTTGGTAATCGGTTCCACTTCGAACAAACCCTCTTTTGAAGCCATCGGCGCTGTTGACCGTACCGAACGGATATGGGCTTTCTTTGTATGCCCTGGTGACCTCAGCGTCAGTGCTGCGGAACAAAGTTGCTCTTCCTCCCGAACCGGCGCCTTCAAGATTCAGGAAAGACCGGGGAAATTGCGAAATGGGGTGTTTGGCAAAAACATTGGCACCATTCAGAAAATCTTCCTCGCCATTGTTCAGCAGAGCCACGATTCCTCGCTTAGGCCGGTGTCCTTCACTCGTGAAGTGGGCAATCAGTTGAAGAATGGTCACCACGCCGACTCCGTCATCCGTAGCTCCGAATCCGGTAGAAACACTGTCATAATGGGCATTGACAAGGGCGCCGCCTTGGCCGTTATAAGTCTGATTGGTCTTCCACCAATCTTCGTTTTCATCTTCAGTGCCTCTAATATAGACAATGATATTCGTACTCTCAAAGTAGGTGCTATAGTTTCGGATAGATATTGTGACATTCGAAGTCCTGTCATTAAAAACAACGACAGGGGCCAGAGAGGCCAGGTTTGAAGGATCTGAAGGGCTATTTTCAAAGTCGACTTTGTTCTTCTTCAGAATCAGTTCTATGCGGTTTAACAACCAATTGTGAATCTCTTCGTTTCTCTTGGTGTTGAAATGATGAAATCCATTGCTGAGTTCCTGCAGGTCCCTCCAGGCACCAGAAACATCGACAGCAGGATAAGTTGAGATCCAAGATGGAGCTGGCGGAACAACGAGGTGAGTGTATAATAGTGAAATTAATAGAGCAGCATATACGAGGAGGACGATGATCGTCACTGGAATCGGCGAGAAGGCGATTGGCAGACGCATTTTGATGTCTCCGAGATTCTGATTGGTTACCTTCTCTGACTTATTTCCGCAGTAGGAGGCATTGTTCGAGATACAAACAAAGGTCTCTCTTTTGAAAGGTTCGACTCTTTTGAGTAGATGTTCGAATCAATTAAGCTGGAAAGTGAGTGGGGATGCTTCGTCTGATGGTGTTGAAATTGACATCCTGGTCCTGACCCCCCGCCGCAACTTAAGCTAGCCGCATGCGCAACAAACAGCTATCCTAATGGGCGCTGCATGTTGCTTTCTTCGAGTCGCGTGTCAATATACTCCGTACTACTAATTACTTCGAGATACCCATTTCATCGCAGTCTTTCTCAGCGTTTGGATTCTTTGCTTATATTTCACAATCATGACTAGCTTATGACACTTCCGCCATCTTCACCGGAGAACAACACTGCACCCCATTAGCTGAAAAATGGCCGAAGAACAGCCTACTCAGCAACAAGCCCCTTCTTTAACACCTGTCGGCAAGCCGCTGAATCTTATGTGCGCATATATCTTCTGTTGCTCTCCAAGTCTACCTGGCATCGCGCTAATCAATTGCCAGACCTGTGGGCCTCAAAGAAGCCGCCTGGGACTCTCCAACCTTTCGCGCGACCGCTCTCTTCTTCTCCGATCAAATCGAAATCATTGAGCGCTGGCTCGACAATTATGTCCGAGCAGCCACCAAACTCGCGCACGAAGCCACCGCCCTCGAGTCTGCCGTTAATGCCTTCCTCTCATCTTCCTCTCCACCCTCACAGATATCTGAGGCCGTCCTCGACCATGACTACACCCTCGTTGCGCTGAAGAAGTATGGCGAAGGGGCGAAAGAGTTTTGGATCAGTACGTTGCGGGGCATGAAGAAGAGCGAGGGCGCCGTAATTGAGCCAATCAGAGGCTTCCTGACCCATGATTTGAGGCAGTTTAAGGAAGCAAGAAGACTATTGGACCAGGCCCAGAGGAATTTTGATAGTTTGTTGGCAAGGTACATGGGACGCAAGAAGACGGAAGAAGCTTCAAGTCTCCGAGAGGATGCATTCCAGCTTCACGAAGCGAGAAAAGCATATCTACGGACTTCCATGGACTTTTGCGTCGTTGCGCCCCAAGTCCGAGCTACGCTAGACAAGCTTTTGGTCAGAATTTTCTCAGATCAATGGCGCGAGATGAAGAGCGCAGGCGAATCGGTCGCAAATGGCTTTAGCAAACAAGGTCCGGAAATGGAGCGCGTGCGAGGCTGGAGCAAAGAGATGGAGAATAGTGAAAGAGTCTTCAGGCGCGAACTACAGCAAGCGCGGCAGCAAATCGAACAAAATGCCGAAACTTCTGTCCGACCATCTCGGGAGTTGGATGATTATGCTGCTTCGACAGTGCCTTTCCTGGGAGGGACTTCACCGGCGCTTGGGTCGACTACACCAGCAACCGCAAAGCCACGGCCTGAAAAGTCGGAGAAACAGAGCTGGCTAATGCTCAAGACTTTGACGGGCAAGCCGACGCGAACCGTGTGGGTACGAAGATGGTTCTTCGTCAAGAATGGTATCTTTGGTTGGCTGGTACAAGGATTACGATCTGGTGGTGTCGAAGAAAGCGAGAAGACTGGTGTCTTACTTTGCTCGGTTCGACCTGCATTCCAAGAAGAACGCCGCTTCTGCTTCGAAGTTAAGACTAAAGATACTACTGTGGTATTGCAAGCTGAAACGCAAACGGAGCTGACGGATTGGATTCATGCATTTGAAGTTGCCAAACGAAAGGCTCTCGAAGACCCTGCAAGTACCGTTACTTCAAGCTCAGATAGCGGCGTAGATCCTGCTTTTGCGATAAGTCCTCCAATTGCGCCCGAGTTTGCCGCCAAAACCTCGGAGGGCCACGTTGTTCAAGGCAGCGACGAATTTGCAGGGCCCGAACGATCATCAACTGGGCTTGCGCCCGCAGCCCCCATTGATTCCCTGGTCTCGAGAAGCAGTTTCGATGTCACGGCAAGCCAACGGCCCCGAGAACCGGAGCGTGAGAAAGAAAGTAGTCGTGATCATGCAGCACGCATCATCCAAAAACTTGACCTGCATCGAAAGTCAACTGCAACTCCGCAGCTGACAGGAATGCCAATGACTGGCAGCGGTGGGATAGCAAGCCTGATTTCGGCGAGCCACATCGTTCTGCCCCTTGGACCGCAAGGACCGCAACCACTAACGCTGGACACGAAGGCTACGTTTAGTAGCAACACGCCCACCAGCTCCCTTGCCCCTTCAGCATTAGCAAACCCTCCTGCTCCTACAAATCTAAGCACACTGGCTGTCGTGATTAGCGGGGAGAGAGGTATTGGCCTCGGACGCACAGACAAGACAGGAGGTATGCCAAGCGGCATAATGGCTAATATGTGGGGAAGTACAAATTGGGGATACATCAATCGCCTCGAGCGTGGAGAAGTCAAACAATCGCAGGAGAAGCATGACAAGCAAGAAAAGTCATCTTTAGCGCCGCCGGCTACTCCGGCAATTAAGCCTCCCCAAACCCCGGGGCCAAGTATGAGCACGTTTGAGACAGCTGGAGATGGCACTAGGTCTACATCAGCATCCCGGGATGTGTCACCTGGTTCGATAGTCCACCGGAAGACCTTGAGTGTCGGTGATGAGCTGACAACAGGCCCCAAATCTGCACCCTTGGCGGCTGGTTCGTCCAAGGAGGACTTTCCGAATTACTATCCATTGCCACTCAAGGCACAGGATGCGCAATTTCGAATACTTTTTCCAAATGTGCCTCGAGCGGAGAGAGTTGTGCTCGTATTTCGGGCAACTTGGAACCCCAATGATCAGCAAGAGTTTCCAGGACGAGTCTATGTGACTGTGAACGAAATATATTTCTATAGCCACCATCTCGGCTTGGTATTAATTTCAGGCGTCAGCCTTGCATCCATATCGGAAGTGACTGCTGCACCTGGCCGAGATTGTGACTTCCTATATTTGCATTTCAAGGAGGCGCGGCAGAGCGACTTCACTCGTATCACCATCAAAACTTTCCTCGAACCTCTTAAGCTCCTCCAGAAGCGATTGAACTTCCTTGTACGCAATTGTGGCTCTGAAGAACCAGCACCCATTGAAGAGGTACTGAAGACACTCATCAAAATGGAGACCGAAGATCCAGGTCAGAGCCCGAGCGTAGGAAGCTGGGAAGAGTTACAGTCGCCGAATGTGGAGGGCGATCGAGATGATCGGCCAACGAACCGTCGTGACCTTGATGTCAGAGGTACCATCCGCATTGATGGCAGTCTGTATGGGGATACTCAGAAGATTGCTGTTCCAAAAGATGTCACCAAGTTCAAGTTGCCGAGCCAGCCCGTGCTATTTGCACCTCAAGGCTTTGATCCTCCAGCAGTTGAGAAACTCTTTGACGTCAGCGCCAAAGCCTTGTTTCATACGATGTTTGGCGACAGGAGTGCAGTCTTTCAGATGCTGTACAAAGACCGTTGGGCGAATCGTAAGCAATACAACCATGCCATCACTCTTGAGAACGCAATATCTAACCGTTCACCAGGCATCACCCAAAGTCCCTGGACCCAACCCGAATCTACCCATTTTCGACGCTCCTTCACTTACGAGACCTCCAACTCCTCATCCCCCTCCCCCCAAATCGTCGACTACCAACTCATCGACGTCCTCAACGACCACCTCTGCTACGTCGTCACAGACAAGAAATCCCCCTGGCACCTCCCCTGCTCCTCCTCCTTCCTCCTCCACACCAAACTCGTCATCACCCACGTCTCCAAAGCCCGCTGCAAACTCGCCATCTTCACCCGCTCCGACTGGATCGCCCCGCACCCGGCCTGGAAGCGCACCCTCATCGACACCCAAGCCCGCACCGAACTCGCCCTCGACGCCCTCGACCTCACCGACGTCGTCCACAGCCAGGTCGCGCGCCTCGGTCCCCGCAGCCGCACCAACAAGGCCGTCCAGATCTTCGGCCACATCGGGCTCCCACCCCGCGACGCAGGCGCCGGCGTAGGTGCGGGTGGGGGCGCCACCGTCGACGCCACCGCGATCCCGCCGCTACCGCAGCGCCGGCTGCGCATCCGCGCGCGCACGCTGCCTGGGTTAGTGCTGAGCGCGACGCGCAAGGTGGTGCTGCGGTGGAGTCGGAGCGCAAGCTTGGCGCTGCTGGATGCGGTGGGCCTGCTGCTGAAGTGGGTGTTGTCCGTGTGTTCGACGCACACGGTGCTGTTGGCGTGTTTGGGACTGAGTGTGGCGGCGAATGTGTGGACGGGGCAGCGGGATGCGATGGTGTGGTGGCGCGAGCGGAGTGCGGTGGGGTTTATGCGGCGGGTTGGGGTGGCGCCGAATGCAAATATGGGGCGGGCGGTTTGGTTGAGGGATGTTGAGGAGTGGGCGGGGAATTCGAGCGTCGTGGCTGTGGGTGGTGGTGGTGGAGATGGGGATGGGGGGAAGAGCAAGTGTGTCGAGACGTTTAGTCATTTGCTTGTGGAAGCTGACCCCGCTGGGGCCTCTTCTGAAGTGGGTGGCTCATCGAGTGGTGGGGGGAAGCAGACGTCGAGGAGATTGCAGCGAACGAGGACTGCATTGGGCGGCTATCGGCATGATCTGCTTGTTGCGCTGCGTGTGGTGAATCGTATCGAGAAAGAGGTTGTAGAAGCGGAGTGGGAGGCATGGGTTCGGGACGAGGTAGGGAAATGTGGGCAGTTGGAGGTGATGTTGAATGAGAAGACAAATGGCTCTTCTACTGACTCCAAGGGCAGCAAAAAGGGTAACAAGAGAGACAAACTGCAGGCTGTACTTGGAGATGAAGGTACGGACAATGAGGGCGGCATTGAGAAATGGTATCAGGAGTATTGCGGAAGTTGTAGGATGGAATGGGAAGGCTTAAAGGAGAGCGGTGGGAAATTTGGGACGACATTATTGTAGGATAGCAATGTAGAGATGAGTTCATATGTACATGACTGTACGATATAATTGGAAAACTTAGATAAATACTTGTAACATCTGCGTAACATCACTGAAAGAGAAGAACGTATGTAATAGCCTAGTCATGGTTGAATAAATCGTAGACGACTTTATCAATTGGCGCGCAGAGTACAGCACAGCATTCTAATCGGAACTATCTCACAAGATATTCTCCAAAGTCCGGGAGTACGTGCCACCAAGAGACATCACACCGTTTCTTGCGTAGCGTATTCTTTGCTTATGCTTATCAGTGTAAGATTTCGGGTTAAGGAGATGATATTGAGGCATCGTCATAGCAGAAGCAAACTATCTCCTGGAAAATCGTATTTTAGATTTGGTTGGTACAGAATATTGTAAAAAAGAAACCAGGTAGATACTAGTCAGCTAGCGGATATCACACAGGAGAGAGTGTCAAGTAATCTCGTTGAATCGTAGCATACATTTCGAACTACAGCAAAGTATAAAGGAATTGGTATCATAATGCACCCTTCGCGAACGCCGTAAACCATGCAGTAATCCCGCATCCACGCATGATAGACAGGCGCTCCAATCACCGCCATACGGGAAGTGCAAGTATGAAGAAATATCCATCCCATAGGCCTTCTTACTCAAAGAAGCCGCCATCACTACTTTCGTCTTCGATGTCGATTTTCTTTATATCGGGGCTGCTGTTGTCGTTATCCTGCCTCGCCTGGTGGGCGTTGCTCTTCGACGTCTGGTTGATATTGCCCTGCACCCCACGATTAACGTCCTCGCCGCGAGAAAGGTGATGATCGTCGAGAGCACCAGCGCCTAATGCAATAGCCAGGCTCCTATCCTTCGTGAGGAGTCCGCTTCGGAGATCCTCCAGCGTGTTGTTTGCCGTGCACTCCTCCACCAGGTGCCACATCTCCTTGTCCCCTCGAAAGCCTGCCTCGATAAGCTCGTCATCCTGTTTCGTCTTTCCAGCTCCATTTTTCTTGGATGGAAAGAGAGCAACATAGGGGACATCGAGGGGAAAATATGTAGTGTAGTTCAGATCAACTTCGGCGGTGTGGAGCTGCTGCTTGGATGCAGCAGTGCCTTCGGGGGCAGTTGCTGCGTCGACCTTCTTACGAGCTTGTTTTAGGCGGCGTGCTGCTTTCTGTTTCTCTGCAACACTGGTGTAAGTGATTACATGTCTAGTATTCGAAGAATAAAGCTATCATACCGAAGAATCGGACCATATGGTACCGTCCTATCATCTTCTGTTTTTGATTTCCTGCTTTTGCAACTTCGAGGTCTTGTTGAAGTACGCTTAATTCGCGCTCCAATTCTATTCGCCGATCTGCGGGAATCGTTTCTACATGACCAAGAAGCCTCTTAATATCTCTGATTCTCTCCTTGAGTGGATTCACGGCATTCTTATGGGATGTTGCACGACGGCCGCGACCGAGAGGATCGGGTCCAGGACGAAATTTTTCCTTCTTACGAGGGCCGGAGCTATGCTCGCGGTCGTCATTTGAGCCTTGAACTTCAGGGCGGGTAGCATTGAATTTGCGCTTCGTGCCCATATTGACTGGCTGGGAAGTGTCGAGGAACGCTTTCTCGAAGCAGTATAAATTATTGTGTAGATAATTATTCTATCAACAGTACGGATATTACCTACCTAAGGTACCTAACAGGGTCCCTTATCTAATCTGAGCTAGCGCCACAATTGCCGTCATAGGTAGTCCGATCTCGAAAGCCCGGACCACCACCCATACTGACTTGCAACCAAAATAAAGCTGTTGATTCAGGGGAGCTCTTATCTTGCCATTGGCTCATTTAGCGCTGTGGGCCATTCAAGCAAAGGCCATGGGAAGACAATGTCGACCTTCAATTGATACATGATGCGCTTCATGCCAAATTTGGCATGTTTCCACCATGGAGGCGGCAATACGATGGTCGCCTCATTCAAAGGAGGCAGACCAGCAATTCCTGATTATCGACGTCGCAGGAAACCGCCTTGAGCTCAATAGAATCTCTGAATCATCTACCAGAAGGATTGAATACTCCACAGAATCGCGGCGAGAGCGGTTACCAAACTATACTGCATTCGACTGGTCCAAAACACATAGCACACTTGTCGGTATCGGCTCTCCTTCTGGCGAAGCAATCCTGCTCGACCTTAGTGGAGATGACCCAGAGGCACCGTTTGTCCAATCATTCCCAATCCGACATCAACGGAAATGCAACTCTCTCGCCTTCAGCCACGCTGATCTGCTCGCTACGGGCCTGGATAGAGTGCGAAATGATTTTTGCATGAATGTCTACGATGTCAACCAGACTTCGTTAGATGCTAATGGCTACCAGGAGCCATACAGAAAACTGTCGAGTTCTGAGGCGATCACGAGCATCAAGTTCTTCAAGGAGAACCCCCAAACCCTCCTTGCAGGGGTTGCTCGACAGTGCATTCGATTCTATGACCTGAGGGACTCCTACAATTATGGCATGGCTCAGTTCACGACACGTCATGTACATAATATAGCCATTGATCCTCTGGACGAGAACTATTTCCTTTCCGCTGGGCCTCCTGGAGAGCCAGCGGTGACAGTTTGGGACAGGCGCTTCATTTCCAGAGCCGTTCCGGGAACCCCTACCTCGGACGGAGGCTCACAAGGTGCAGTCCTTGAACTACGTCCAGCAATAGACCATACAACTGGATCGAACTCAAGTACGGGCTCCAATGCTAGTATATGGAGCTTGCGCTTCTCCGGACAAACCCGTGGTAGCTTCTGTGTCTTGTCGAGTACTGGAGAGATCAAGGCGTATGAGCTCGCACACCATTCTGTAGATGCGCCACATCTTATTGCTCCCGTGAATCCTTTGGGTGGGCATAGCTGGAACTCCACGGCTTATACCAAGCGGACGCATAGCATTGCGCGACCGTGGCACGATACGCATCATGTCCATCGCGAAGACGCACGTCTAATGGCGTTTGACTTTATGACCGGGCCAATCGAACTGAATGAACGGAAGCTCATCATACTGCATGGCGACCGCAGCGTCTCGTGCATCCCAGGTCCATGCTATCCTGCTCATTCGAAAATCTCCGGGGCCGACGAACTTATGATCTGCAAAGATTTCCATATAATTAGCGGAAAGGCTGAAGATCCGTCACGGAGTATTGCCGAGGAATTGAGTGCTTTGCACCGCTCCACTGAAGACTACACGGAGTCCAAAACCCCCCTCGATTTGGACGAAGCTCTGTTGCGACTCACGGTACAACGAAGACGCTGCTTCGACGGTTACCTCTTTGATTGTGCGAGGAATCAGCGAACCGTCGCAGACGATCCAGCTCTAGTCGAAATGTGGGAAGTCGTGGGGAGACTCAAAAGTTTTGCAGATGCTGAAAGCATGGTGGCTGATAGCTTGGATTTAAGCTACCTAGGTGTTACGTGTATCTGGAAGCGTCGTATCGGCAAGAGTGTCAACCGAGCCCTCACTACAACAGAGTCCCGGCTAGCTATCGATGAAGCCGTACAGCAAATTGCTAAAGCTCAAAACTGGCCGAAATATGACCGGGTGCCCACTCAACACGCCTACCACCGGCAATTATGCTTGACGATATGTGGTTGGGCTGCTACAAAAGAGGTTCTTGAGGAGAAATGCGAAAGCCTTCTCGACAAGAACAATCCCTATAAAGGAGTGGTTCTAGCTGCGTTCCATGGATACAAGGACCTCGCATCTCAAATCCTACGCAGGGCCGTACAAACGAAACAAATTGCCAACATGGGCATTGGCGCAATCATTATGCTTGACTTTCTGACTAAGGACCAGCGACAGATGTGTTCCTGGATGGCAGAGGAAGCAGAGGATCCATACCTGAAGGCGCTTCTGACCTATAAGGTTACTGCGAGCTGGAAGGCGGTCGTGGATGTGCAAGGTCTCCCGTTTGTCGACCGCATCGGTGTTGCTCTCATGTATTTTGACGATGAAAGCCTCGGCGCATTTCTCGAGGGTGCGACCTCCACCGCAATATCAAACGGTTGGCTCGAAGGCGTCGTCCTGACAGGCCTAGGGCAACAATCGCTGGATCTTTTTCAAAATTATATTGGCCGTACCAACGATCTTCAAACGGCAGTCCTTGCCCTCTCGTTCAGCAATCCACTGTATGTTCGAGACACTCGATATAAACTTTGGAAAGAAACCTACCATGGCCAGATGCAGGTATGGCGAGCTTTCCTCGAGAGGACGCAGTTCATCGCCCAGCACAACCGACTCGCTGTATTGCCTCGCAAGCACCAAGAATTGACGGAGCTGGATGGCCTGAAACCAAATTATCCAAAGCCTCGTAGCGTGGTCAAGGTTCCACGAGGGCAGATCACCATCCGATGCGAGTACTGTCAGAAGAACATTGCAGTCAGCAACTTCGACTCATTACCCACTCCTGAGGAGCCTGAGTCACCGCCCAACGAGTCTACAACCCCTCCATCCACAGCATCCTTGACTTCATCAACGAATAACAATGGACCGGTAACCAACCGGCCACAGCCCCGTCTGCAAGGCCGAGCGCGGAAATACAAGGTTTGCCAAAATTGCGGTCATCCACTACCGCGCTGCTCGGTCTGTCAATTGTGGACCGGGGCTCCGAATCCAGACGATATCGGAGCTACCGAGGCATTGGCGGACATGGACTTGATGGAGGGCTTTCTTCAGCACTGTCTGACATGTATGCATGCCTTTCACCCACGACATGCGCAGACGTGGTTTGCGAAGCACACTGCTTGCCCGGAAGCTGGCTGTCCTTGTAACTGCAAGATTAGCGGATTGAAAGGTTGATACAGTGGCCACAATGGGTCAAAGGAGGTCCGTTCGAGAGCAAACCATGGCGCTTATATTCCTAAATCGCGCTGTTCTGGGTCCATGGATGGTGAAATGTTGCTCAAATGACGCTGTGCTTCAGCCTTCGATACAGGATTTGCTTTCACATTAGTTTATTTGCGGTAGGGCGAATGCTTAATCAACATCAACAAACCTCGAATAGTGCAATTTCTTTAAGGACCAGAAAATTGGACGGTGTTGCTCCTCAATCATATCTACCTAGACTCACTCTTTCCGTTGAAAATCCATTCTTTGCCTATCATGGGAGAAATTGTGGAGACTGCTGGACGAAGCTCCATAGGAAAGTCACAAAGCCAACCTGGCGATAACCTCACAGCCGCACAGTGACTGCAAAATCAGGCTGGGTGAGCCTGGCTGTCTGGGTCTGTTTGGTTGAGTCACCCCGGTTGGGCTCGCCACTGGGTGGTTGGCGCTAAGCGATCCGCACATAAAACCTCTGCGGCCCTTCGAAACCTCTTTTTTCTGCGTCTTCCATACCTCGACACACCAAGCTGTCGTATCTGGATCTTTTTCACGTATGCTTACACTCGCGCTCATCTGCATCTGCATCTCTATTAAAGCTTACATTGTAGACAGTTGATTTCGACTCCACTTTCACTGAAAACCTTTGATACCACTCCAAATTCTACACCGACACAATGGGGTCAGTGAATTTCATCCCAGGCGCACTCAACGCATCGCCATTTGCGATCGCAATTATCTCTGGGCCTCTATACTGACAGCCTTCCAGTAAAGAAAAGACTCATATCAACGTCGTGGTCATCGGCCACGTCGACTCTGGCAAGTCGACCACCACTGGACGTAAGCCTTGCCTGAAACCCTCTCTGCCATCGCCGCAATCGCTCACATTGGTGCAGACTTGATCTACAAGTGTGGTGGTATCGACAAGCGTACGATTGAGAAGTTCGAGAAGGTACGTACACTGTGTCTGGCGTCGCTTCAGGCTTGCGCACACAGATTTTTGCATTCTTTGGCCTGTTATCGCTGAGGGGCACTACCGCCTGATGGTGGGGTGGCTGCATGCAGTTTAGCGTTCGCGACTGCGTCACCGGCATTAAATTTAATCGCCGGCCAGCACCATCTCACCAATACGACGTCTCGTTTCACTGGCTCATCACCGCTGCAACTTCGACTTTTTTTCATTGCGCATCGTCTAACACAATGTCCAGGAAGCCGCCGAATTGGGCAAGGGTTCCTTCAAGTACGCATGGGTGCTCGACAAGCTCAAAGCCGAGCGTGAGCGTGGTATCACCATCGACATTGCCCTATGGAAGTTCGAAACCCCCAAGTATTATGTCACCGTCATTGGTATGTTCCTCCACTCTTGAATCGTCAGTCATGCCTAATTTTGCATCTCAGATGCTCCTGGCCATCGTGACTTCATCAAGAACATGATCACCGGTACCTCCCAGGCCGACTGCGCTATTCTCATCATTGCTGCCGGCACTGGTGAGTTCGAGGCCGGTATCTCCAAGGATGGCCAGACTCGTGAGCACGCTTTGCTTGCCTACACCCTCGGTGTCAAGCAGCTCATCGTCGCCATCAACAAGATGGACACTACCAAGTGGTCTGAGGAACGTTACAATGAAATCATCAAGGAAACCTCCAACTTTATCAAGAAAGTTGGCTACAACCCCAAGACTGTGCCTTTCGTCCCCATCTCTGGCTTCAACGGTGACAACATGATCGATGCCTCTAGCAACTGCCCCTGGTACAAAGGCTGGGAGAAGGAGACCAAGGCCAAGGTCACCGGCAAGACTCTCCTCGAGGCCATTGATAACATCGACCCCCCAACCCGTCCCTCTGACAAGCCCCTCCGTCTTCCTCTCCAGGATGTCTACAAGATTGGTGGTATCGGAACTGTTCCCGTCGGTCGTGTTGAGACCGGTACCATCAAGGCCGGTATGGTCGTCACCTTTGCTCCCGCTGGTGTGACCACTGAAGTCAAGTCCGTCGAAATGCACCACGAGCAGCTCACCGAGGGGCTGCCCGGTGACAATGTCGGCTTCAACGTCAAGAACGTCTCCGTCAAGGAGATCCGTCGTGGCAATGTTGCTGGCGATTCCAAGAACGACCCACCCAAAGGCTGCGACTCCTTCAACGCCCAAGTCATCGTCCTCAACCATCCCGGCCAGGTCGGTGCTGGTTATGCTCCAGTACTCGACTGCCATACCGCACACATCGCCTGCAAGTTCTCTGAGCTCCTCGAGAAGATCGACCGTCGCACTGGCAAATCCATCGAGAACGCCCCCAAGTTCATCAAGTCCGGTGATGCTGCCATCGTCAAGATGATTCCCTCCAAGCCCATGTGTGTTGAGGCCTTTACCGAGTATCCTCCTCTTGGTCGTTTCGCCGTCCGTGACATGAGACAAACTGTTGCTGTGGGTGTTATCAAGGCCGTCAGCAAGACCGAGAAGGGTGGTGCTGGCAAGGGTAAGCATTCGCGAATGATATATCAATTAAATATAACTAACAATTGTGACAGTTACCAAGGCTGCTCAAAAAGCGACTGGCAAGAAATAGACAATTTACGATGGAACGGGTGTTCAAAAAATTCTTTCCATCTTCCGTGTACCAATCTGGGCGACCTGGGGGAGGAGGAGGGTTGTGGTGAGGGTTGTTGCAGTAGTTAGACTTCATTTCTATTATCAATCAAGCCTACGATAGAAATGACCTTGAATGCTCCTAACCCGTATGTCTTTGACATCGCAATCCTTCTTATCTCGTTTTGCGAAGATTCCATGACTCTCGAAACCCCGGTAAGGCCGTCAACTTGGTGGAGACTGCAGATTCCAACGCCAATAATTCACTTGTAAATTACAATAAGCCGGAATGTTTTCCAGTGTTCTTTTGCCATCTCATTTCTTCCAATACACCGTAGTGTCCGCGAAGGCGCGATCGAAATTCTCGTCAGTATTTGTCCGCATGTAGTGATGATCTTCCAGAAACGTTTCGAGAGCCTCTCCTTGGTCCGGTTGCATCGGAGGAGACTCAAGAGCTTTCAACCCAAGTAAAGTCCGCTTGTACCCAAGGTAGAATTCGGGCTCGAGTTTCCTGTCCCTGCACAATGTTATCATTTTTTCTGCTGTACCCATACAGTTAAAAAGGATTACATACAGTGTTGTACGGATGTCGTTTCCCACAACGATTTGTGCTGATGTACTTTTTAATGCGTCGGGCCAATGCCTCGGAGGAGAAAGAGGGGCGTACACCAACGTCGTCTCGTCCAATTCGTCAAATGCTTGTCCGCCTTGTAGGACTGTTATGTTTTGAGATTGGAGCAGAGCGATATCCGTACCGTTGAACCTCGTGTCCTGTACGTACAGCCGGGGCGTGTCTCCCGGCTGGAGCTCGGAGACTACGAACTTGTTAGCGGAAAGGAGTATGGGAACGTTTTGAGAAATTTTGGAAGTCGGCTCTGAGCCTAGAAGCTTTCACGCATGAGAAACGAAGGGGTACCTACAGTATGATCTCATCCAAAGAAAGGCAGCCAAGTGCCATTGTGGCAGGGCGTATCTGGTTTCCCCTTCCAGAAGCCTGCGTTCCAACAGCGCTATCTTCGCTTCTCGACAAAAATCATGCTTCTCTAAGTAATCGTTGTCTTCATAAGTCTCTGGAATGCCATCGATGGTCCAGGTCAAGAATCCAGAGCTAGGCTGACCCAGGCTTACACACATACATTTTCTGATAGGACGCTGCGGTGTTATCTTTGAAAAAATCTCAGCAAGACTGCTTGCAAATGGAGAATTAGGCCACGATCGTGTAACGCGGGCGTATAATGACTTGATCTCATCGAGGTCGAACCAGGCTTCGTCGGGGGGTGGGAGTTCGTTGATACCTTCTTCCCGTTCCACTCTACTCAGAAAGGTGTCAATCTCGTCATCGGAAAAGGTGCCATCTTCCCCATGGCGATCAAGGTATGCGCGTATGAAAGGTATATTATTATGGTGTACAACTTCTAAAGGTATCTTCTCATCCATTCCGTCCTAAACAGAAGACGTCCTAAGTAATTCAGACCGATTAAGCGCACAACCGAGCGTTGAAACGCGAGGAAAAAGATCGATCGAGAAATTCGAGCCAAATGGTCAGGAAAAAAGAAGGCAGAGGGGATGTCAGTGGAGCGACTTCGGATTAATAAATATGTGGCAGTTCGGAAACTGATCATGGGCATTCGAACTTTGAGGGCACCCGTACGCTGCACAATAACCATTCCGGTTGCTGCTCTTGCATGAGTGTAGTACGTGTCGTATGTACCAATACTCAGCCAGTAGGCGCGAGCATCGCCGTCAGATTCCAGTACTTCCCATCGTCGCACAGAAATGCGTCTGACAAGCAAGGCAGGGGGCTGGAATGGTGCCCCCGTCATTGTTTCCAGAACATGAACATCTCAATGTCAACGGCTAAGGCCTTGAAGATCCGCGTGAAATGGTAATTTGATATTGGTGAGCCAGGAGAGGAGAAGATGCCAAAAGCGCCCCTGAGAGTGTCCTGTGTCCTTCTGTTTTCCAGATTACATACCACCCCTAGGAATCAATTGCGTCTGAACGTGCGCTGGCTTTCGCGGTTTCGAATAGGCTGGATTAGCTCTTCTTGCCATTACGTTCTGACCGTGAAGAACTTTGAGATATCCCGTTGAGGATACTGTTGAGGAGCTGCATGGGATTCGGATCGAGTGGCAAGACAAGTACCTTTCATGCACTGCAGCCACGTACGGGTTTTTATCCTTGAAGGGTACTCTTCGAAAGTCCCCCAGCCGGGAATCGGTACACCATCTTGAAAGAAGTGGAGTAAGGCTCGGAGGATCGACGACGTTTCTCGATTTGGTTGCTTCTCGCTTGGAAGGCTGCCCGAAGCCCGTACAGCCCATTTGCATCAGGTAAATACTACTAGGTTGATTGGAGTTAGAGCGCGAGGGGAAAAGTAGACTATCCGGTTAGCTCCAGCAAGGCTTCAAAGTTTTAAAGATACACTCTTTAGTGGCAATTATTATTGGGTCTCGGCCTTTGAACTCAGAATTCTAGGCGTTAGATTCTCCACCAGCATCTGTGTCGAGAGCCATTACTTCTTGAGGGTGTGACTCCCGATGTGCCGATTTCAGACTTCTTCTCATCTCGCTTTGCCTTTCACAGATTTGTGTCCGATAATATGTGACAAATCTCGGTTACAGATCTTCCGGACATGCAACCAGCGTGTTGGCCAGACTGCGCTCTAGATCTCCTTGATCGTCAACAACCTTGACAGCTAGGCTCTGAGGTACTGCCCAGACTGTTCTCGGTTTAGAGTGACAGCATTGGTCCCGACATCTTCTACCATGGAAACATAGTACATAGGAAACGTACGTTAGCAACTCCTTTTCTTCACTCCACGTAGCCAGATGAAAGACTATTTCCCGTATTTTGACATCCCAATGTTTTTTTATGAACGAGTCCCTTACTCTCAAACGCAAATCATTGAAGCAAAGCAGGGAATACCAAGCCCGTAGGAATTTTAAATCTGACTGCTTCTGTAATCACGAGACGAGGAATGAAACGGTAGAGAAGGGGGCTTCAGAGGAGCAACTACACCCTAGACCGATCACTAGACCGATCAACTTTGCTTGCATACGTGACACCCGAAAAGCCGTTCTCTAACCCTGGCCACTCACCTGTCTAAGTCCCACATAACCAAACAGCTTGCAATCTCTTGCAAGCTAATGCAGGATCGCTTAATTTGGATGAGGCACGCAGATGTAGCCCTACAAGTGGTAGGCATATCTGTGTACGCCATGCAGAAAGTCGTTGCTATTGTATTGATCACCTTCTAAGTGAAAGGATGCTGTCGTCTTCGAAGAGCCAAGAAAATGACCGGCGTCGGACTCGGACCTCTCATCCCGATCCCCGAACCCAAAGACCTGGACAGAATAGAACACTGAACAGGGTTGACCCTATTACCTTCAGCGTTTAATAACGAACCAACCAAATACTCCGTACCCTTTCAGGTGTGATCAATTTTGACTTGTTCTCGATTCGAGCTTCCAGGCCAACAGTGTATTCCAGGAAAGCGGCTCGAGCCTGTAAGAGGGTGGGTCTAGCGGTTTAAGCGCCAAAAAACTTGAGGCAAAAGCACATAAGCATGGATTCTGGCTAGCATTGGCGCGCTGATTATACCGTGTGTAGCTAAAGTACCTAGCTATCACCTTTTGTTCAGTCCCCTCACCGGTCAGAATGCCCTTCCGAGTTTCCGCTTTTGGCGAATCCGAAGTTGTCTCAGCAGAGTCTGCGGGTTCTATCCCAAGATCTAGAGATACGCAACCAATAAGCTCAAGCTAACGTCGAAGGCACGCTACGATGGGAATCCTTCAACGTCATCCGGTGATCCCCTCCCTTCTACGTACTCTGATGTTTAAGCTTTCACAAAAATGGGTCCTTGGCATTTCTGGGCCACTTTAGTAATCGCAAGGCCCCCTTCTACATGGCAAGCTCCTGAAAAAGATCACCATCGTGTCACCGGGCTCACTATGAACGGCTGTCGTGGCACAATTGAAATCGAGATGCTTGGTAAGAGACGGAACAGGGAGAGTCTGCTGTAATTGCATGACCATGCACTACTACGTTGCGTTAGCTTACCACATTGCGGCATTTGAAAATTGGAATATGCAGTAGTGTGGGGATTTTTCCAAACTGTAACCGCCAGATGCTCGTCGTGGATTTCCTGACGGTCTTGCACGGTTCAAAATGACGGGCTTGGAGGGAAAAACGAGTCCATCCTCAATTCGTTGCTGCGTTCCTGGCCAAGGGAAAGGACGGACAATGTGAGTCTGTATAATTGGACAAAGAGTCCATCAACGGGGCACGCTTCCAGTACCGGTTTCTTATGAGGCGTGAAGCAGACGACCTCGGGAATTTCAAGGATTTGCCAGGGATTGAAGCAATGAACAAAGGGGAAGCAGGCTGCCGTCGGATCGACCACCGTATCTGCCACTAGCGTTTCGACATGCAATGTACAGCAAAGACACTCTGAATAAGAAGTACAGTAGTATCTCCTGGGATTTCCTTACCTCGAATTTCGCGGCTATGCGGATCTCTCGTGGTTTACCCTTGGCATTTTTCAAAATTTGTGATTTGGCTCCTTTCTTGTTTGCAGTCCAAGCCTTTGGCCAGATGTGAAATATTGAAATTCTATTCGCGGGAGAGCCAGAGAGCAAAGAGGAGACCGGACTGTCGCTCGCACACGATAGTCTCTAATCATTTGAAAAAGGCATGTTGCGTGATGACTAGCATTCCTGAAACGACACGAGCTACAGTACAGTCCCACGGTACCGACCTTGTTTAAATAACTCAAAATAGCGCAAGGATAACAGGTTTGCAACGGGGGTGGCTGGATGATGGACCTCACGCTAAAGTTGGCCCGTCTCACATTGCCAGGATTTATGCTTTCCATACGACGCTCAGCTGCTCCTTGAAAGGAGACAATCAACCCTAGGTGAACCCACAACTGGAAATATTCGAACAAGCTCGAAGATTTTCATACATGTTCTTCAAACGTGACTTTGACGCGCTTCCATCCCCTATCCGAGGCGGTTGTCTCCACTGGATACCCGCTACACGCTTTCTGAGCCCAGAGAACAAGGGCAATCTTGTGCTATCAGCAAGTCTCTACTCGTTCCAGCAGTTGTGAGGCTCCAGCAGATGTCTTTGTTCCTGAATAAGAGGATGTACCCAACAGAAGCGGCATAACGAAGAAGCGATTTTGCAAGACAATGTTTATTGTTCAAGACGAGTGTGAGTAAAATGTACCGTAATAAGCACAGACTGTGATCCAGAATGATTATTCGATTTTAACCTCCAGATGCGATTGAAAGATTCTACTGAAGCCTACGCGTGTCTCGACCAAATACGCAAGCCACCGACGCTTATACGGATTCTGGTCTTCTACATTCCAGACAGAAACTTTGCTCCATTCCCTTTCGAAGGTCCACAATGCAGAACGAATGCCATAATTTCTAGGGATACGGCCTTTTGGTCCTCAGCTTCGTCTGCTGATTGTGCTTCATGAGGATGGAATGAGCAAGGAAAAGGAGACAACCAGCCCGTACCCAGATCCTCTTATGACACAATCTGGATCATGAGCATCTAAAGCGATCATGTTACCATCTTCTCATATGAATGCTGGTTCCATTCGGTCAACGCACGGAGCTCGCCTTATTCCGAGTTCCTCTGCTGGTCTGCTCTGCCTACACGAAGACGGTATGTACCCACTTCGCCGCCTCCAATTCTTCTCTGACGACGGCTAGAGCCTACATGTCCCTGACCTCCTTCTCCTTATCACAGTCGGTTCTTCCAATCCGTGCCTGATCCGCCGCTTCTTAACACACCAACTCTCTGTACTCCCATTCCATCGGGCTTTAGACCCCTGGCTCCATGCTATTCTACACATGAGCAGACCCTCAAACCGTGTTTGAGATGACTGCTTCAATGCATGAAGAGGTTCGAGTATCGGGTATAGTACATATACTATGCAACCAAATTCAGAGATTGCTACTGGTTAAACCCTACAACACCCGCCTGGAGAGTGCAACACCACAATTAACTAGACTTTCGATAGAAAATATCCCAACCTCACTCATCACCCCCTCAAACTCATTCCCTTCAGCCTTGAACTGTCTGCTGCGATAGCGCGCGATCGTTGCTCATGAACGGCCCAGGAGCTGCAATAAACTACATCCTTCCCGGCGATTCCCCGCGATCGCTGATCGATCGGTCGACTCCGACGTACGCGCACATTCGAGATGGCTTTGATACAGTTCGGCGCCGTTCTGATTGGACATTTGAACGAGGATGGATCGCGGACGGGCCGGTGCCAAACCACAATGGCTGCCTCTTCAGCAGCAGAAGACGAGGTTCGTCTACAGACTATACTACGAAATGTCAATGCCACCTTCTGAGGAAGTAGCCGTATATCTCCAGCAAAGCAGGCCGATCATGAAGAGGAGGGAGGTGGGAGGATTTTGAGGTTGGTCACTGCGTCTTGTGGTGTCTGCTGGAAGCGGGTGAAGATTGAACCATAGAACATATAAAAAGGCATTCCAAAATTAAGGCCAATCTCTATTCCAGACACAATGGCCTGAACATATGACGGTAGGTCAACTTCCGTACTGATGCGTAATGTGTAGTCCAGAGATATCTAAGCGTCGCCTCCATCGATGAATGACGCAGGTCTAAAGTACATGAAATTGGATGGAAGCAGAGCGGTAGGGTATAAGTATTTAGAGCATCTCCACTACAATGTAAACATTAAAACGGAAACCATTCGAGGTCATTGCTTTCAAAAGAGGTCTCGAGTCCTCTCCGTTGCCCAAGCACCCTTTTCAGGTTACCCTTCCGAAGTCGTACGTGCTTCTTGTTTCTCCACGGGAGTCGCACCTATACGGTAGTCAGCATATGTCCATCTATCATCGCACACCTCTAGACTTACCTAGCACCCAGCCTATCCCACTCGCCAAAGCACCAGTTGCTGCATTATACGCCATATCCCTCTTCCTCACCCTTCCGTCATCGCCACTTCCTGCAGTCGGGCTTCCCAAATCACTTCCACCCCAGCCCGGACTTATCGCCTCTCCCGGACTCTTCTGCAGCGCACCTCTTCCCGCCGCCCCAACCCCAGCCCCTCTCAACGGAAACGCCGTCCGATTAAACGCCGCCGCCGCCCCCCTCGCCACATCAAACAACCCCATCGGCGCCTCCTCCTCACCGCCTCTCCCCCTCCGCTCCCTCCCCAGCTCCCTCGTCGGCTGTCCAAACTCCATACCCACCGTCCGCGCATCCACAAACGTTCCCGGCAACGCGCTGTTCCGACTCTGCAGACGATCACCCTGATCATTCCACGCCTGCTCCGCCGCGTCCTCGCGCGCCTGTTGTGCCGCCCGCTCCTCCTCGACGCGACGCCAGGCGAGCAAGATATCTGAAAGTGCGGTGCGCGGTGCGAGGAGCAGGGCGCGCGAGAGCAGGTCCATGCGTTGGTCGAGACGGCGGAGGAGGGCGGCGGCGCTGGTGGTGGGGAGTGCGTGGGTGGAGCGGTATTTGCCGGCGGCGAGGGCGGAGCGCCAGGCGGTGGGTTCGGGGTTGGCGTCGTCGGGGAGGATGTGGAGGAGCGAGGCGTGGGAGGAGGGGTCGGGCGGTTGGAAGCGGTTGACGATGTAGGAGTAGGCGGTTTCGAAGTCGTCTTCGGCGAGAGAGGCGTCGACTGCCATGCCGATGACGCGGGACTCGGCTTCGGCTTTGCGGCGGCTGAGGGTCGGCGGTGATGGCTCGTTGGAATCGGCTTCGTTCGGGAGGAGCTCGTGCTCTTCGGTCAGACCGGCAGCGACCAGATTTTGGGCAATCGAGATCAGATCGTCGAGTTTGGTATAACTTCGAGGGTTCTGCTCGAGGACTTTTTGAATGAGGTTGATCGGATCGGTGCTGACTCGGATACTGACAGGCTGAAAAGGCACACCGTGTTGTAGGGTAAGAGAGTAGAATGAGAGCGCGTGCGTGGCTGCCAACAAAGCGTCTATCCGCTTGAAAGCATGTGAGCTTGCGAAAGGCGGATGAAAGGCGGACACGATATCAGAAGCCTTTTTCATCCCACCGCGAGTACGATTGCCGTTGCTCGCATTGTCGTAAGATTCTAGGGCCGAGGCGATGATGACTCTCTCTACCTCATCCTTAAGAAGATGGGCTTGTGGTGGGCGTTCTGAAAGAAAGGTCTTGATGGCCAGATCGTAGCATGAGCCAGAAATAAAGGCCTTGAGAAGCTCTTTTTCAATTGTCTCTCTTGGGATGCCTCCGAGAACGCCAGCACCTCGCTCTGCCTTTCCGGAATCAATCCCCCAGTCCCAAAGCCACATCAAAATGGAGCGTGCTAAGTCCCATTGCTGTTCATCCTTCCTCGAACCACTGGTGAGATTGTGGATAATCCGCCGGAAGATGGAGAGCTGTTCCTCGTCTGTGCTACAGAAGTAGAGCTTTACCACACCGACAACTGAGATGGGTGATCCAAGGCCGGCAAGCTGATTTGCAGAGTGTACAAACATCTGTAGAAGCATGAATGTTTCCAGATTTAGTGTCGTTAGAGGGTGATCCTCACGCAGAAGGTATTTGGGCTGCAGGAGCAAATCAGGAGGGCCGTTGAGAGGAGATGGTCGATCTAACTTTGGAAGCCCGTCCACTGTCGCTGTCAAACTGAGCGGTGGATCAAAGTTAAATCGAGCGGCAAGCCGGACTAGAATTCGATGTGCCCCGATGATTACTTCTGATGTGCTAGCATCAACAGCATATACTGAAGCGATTGCTGCTTGCCCATATTGCTCCATAAGCTTCTGCCTAGTGGATTCTTCCAGATACAGCTTCCCATCATCGTAGCCTCCAAGATCAACGTCACTTGGCCCATCCCAGTCTTCAACTGCCTCAGTTACCAGAGCAAAGTCCTTGGTTGCCGTATCCACCATCCAGCGTAATGCGTATTTCCAGCCGTGTTCAACGTCATCCGACTCTTGTTGTAATATATCGACACTGCTTTTGTTTGTTCGGCTTGCAATTGGACTTGATGGACTTTTCGCCTCGGTGTTCAATTTCCGTCGTTTCCGGACGCTATCGCCGCACATCCACGGGCCAACAATACCCCTCAAATCTCTACCAGCCGTCGGGATGGGTTCTTTCTCCGTACTTGACTGATGTTCTCCCCCCACAGCCTGTGACATCAAGATATCCACGCCTTTCGCCCGTTCGAGGTTCTCAAAGGTTTGTAACGACGGTGCGGGTGGGCCTTGAGGGTAGTATTCGTAGCCAATGCGCAGTAGAGGCAGGACTGAGGAGATGAACCATGTTCGCAGAAACTCAGAACCATCGAGAAATGGAGAAACCAGCTGTGGGACAAGAGCTAAAAGGCCTGCCTCTTCTTCGATGTGATGAGCGCGATGGTATAAGAATTGGGTGACGGGGTCCGAAGGGCCATCTGCAGGATAGGCCGGATGAGTAAGAGGGAGGAGATGCAGGTTTCGAGCGCGCTTTCGTGCTTGGGCATTTGAGAGGCCCTTGACTGTTGATGTGTCGAAACTGGGATGATCGTTGGCCGGCGGTTGGAGGCTGCCAGCTATGATTTGGACTAAAGCAACATAATCTGAAGGCTCGGCACTCTCCGGTACATATGTCAAGAGGATTCGGAGAAGAAGTTCTGAGCTCAAGGCGTCGGGGCGAAGGGCAAACAGGGAACTCAGCGCTCGAATACTGGTTTCTGAAGCATAGTGAACAGCGAGGAGTGTACAGTGCGCGACTGAGAGCTTGGACATGCTGTCATGAGGATATACTGCACATCTCGGAATGCAATGAATATCAAACCGGGCTTGATGTTGTAGGGTTCGAGAGGTAATTGGGCTTTGCTGTCCTCCAGTTCCTCCAGTGCCTCCTTCCGGTTTTTCGAAGCTTTGATGATCGGACCGGAGCCGAATTCCGCCCCGCAAACCTGCACCCTCTGATTTTGGTGAATGCCAATGACGCTTCAGGACACGGGAGGTGGTGAATACCAGAGGACTGGGGAGACAGGACCGGGTGAATATTCTGCTTTCTTTGATGGCGGACATGCCGGGAACCTCCCATGTCCCCAGGCCTCACAGTATTCTTGGATGCTCGATTTTAAGCCTGCCATTTCAGACTTACGAAGGCCAAGACTTGATTGATCTATTCGTAAACGATTCAGCATGCAGCCAAACAGGAAGACATGGGCAATACATTGAAGAAACAGAGTGAAACATAAGTACTTGCAACAGATGAAAATTCTGGTTTGATGAAATTCAGCACTTCTCTAATTAACAAATCTTCACCTCGTATTACAGGTATCTCTATTACACAACTTGGCGTCTGCACTTGGCTTCTATGCAGTCTTACCATCTCTTCGTCTTCTTTCTTTCTACATCTTTACGCATCTATACGATCACAACGCTCGGATGGAAGACCACCCCTACATCGGAGATGACAATGGCCAATCGATCTGAGATAGGAGCATATTTTGACACAGAAACGCGCAATCCCACATCTCCTGGACTACAGACTGTCTGTCATCACATCAACAGTGAAAGAATTGGTCAGCCAATATAAACATGAGCATTTGCGGAGAGCTCGGCCTTGAAGCCAAAAATTGCTATTTCGAATTCACGTCACCTCTCGAACTCTTGGCACGAGTGACCTCTCCGGACGTAACTTCAAGAACCCATCTTTCTGATTCCTCTCGCGATACATCTAAAACTCGTGTTAAGCTACCCAGGATGCCTTATCCTCGGATTCCAGAGAGAACTAACGACGCCGCTGATGCTGGCAGATACCTAAGCTCCGACCAGGGCCGATACAGTTGTCAAAGCGATGTTGGAGCTGTTTGAGCAAGTCAAACAGCTCAAAATCGTAAATGAATCATTTGATGCTCAGCTCAAAAACGCTAAGTTTTCGATACTGCTACCAAAAAAGCCGGGTCCGCTGCTTCGATATCCGGCTCCGACAATAAGTTACCATTTGCTTCCGAATCGTCCGATCACAACAAAAATCCAAATCCAAGGCTAGAAAGACTTCAAAGAAGTGTACCAAATCTAAGAAGTCTTCCAAAAAGACTTCTAAAGCCAGGGATAGCGATTCTTATTCCGCATCGGCACCGTCGGACTCCGCTTCCTCCAAGCAGAACCACCGAAGAAGTCTAAGAAATCATCCAAGCAGTCTCAATAATATAGGCCAAGGCCTGGAGCATTCAATTGCACATGTAGATTCGACAAAGTCCACCAAAACGTCTCGGCAACACGCATTTGACCTTTCAGTGAAACAATTTAATCGAGGTATTACTAAACTCGGAGTCTATCACTGCTACTGAACTAGAAAATTAGATTATCTTTACTACTCATCAAATTCTCACATTGCAGGTACAGAAACCGCTGTTGGCGTAAATCGATACATATCAAATCCCAGGAAAAGCCTTCAAAATCGGATACATTTTTGTTAATAAGGCAAATCGTTACAGAAATATCGACACTGACGTCCCCTATCTTTTACGCTAACGAGAACATTCCAGGTATAATTCTGGTAAGGCTCTCATGATGCCTCAGGAAATCAGAAGGATAATCGCTCAGCTATGGCCAGTGCGGACAAGTTGTAACGACACAATGACACTGACCCCTATGTTGCTTGCTTGATGAAAAGAGGCAAAGCAGACGGTCCCAGGGCTCCCCAGCGAGCAGAAACTATGCCAGTACCAAGCTTGCTTCCAAGCTTAGGATGTCGTCCACCCCAGAACGCTGGATGGCCGACGAATCCGAATCATCAACCAAGTCCACCACAAAGCGCCGAATGGGACCCAGGACAGCAACAAGCACTACCTCCATCTGGTGGGCCCGAGCAGTATGCTGCTCCAAATGCACTTCAACATCCAGGAGATGTGCATCCATGGATCCAGATGGGATTAGCTTCTATCTGGATAGCCTAGCAGAACACACAACCAATGCAACACACACCTGCTGTTCCACACTCGATTCTGCGCCTACGACCGTCTGACATTGTCGTCTTCGAAGGCTGGCAAGTCCACTTCCCGATCCAGTAAGTCCACTCCTGTTAATGATGGTGGCGAATTTTCGGGTGAAGATGACGACAATGATGACAACGAACGTGTTAGGGAAGGAGCGGAGGATTGTTAGGCAGGCACGTGCTATGGAGGGTACATTACCCTAGGAGCTCTCATCTCTTGCTTTTCTCCTAGATAATTCTTGATACCATGAATACGATGCCACTTGCTTAGGCTTTTCATGTTGCTGCCTACCAAATGGTAGCTCGAGCAGCTGGGAGACACTCCCTTCAACGGTTGCAGCCCCGGGAATTGCTGCCTACCAGAACGGGAGCTGGAAGATGCTAACTTTGGCATAAATCAAATCGAAACCAGCAGCAACGACCACTCAACATTATGCGCCCTACAACACAAAGAACCAGCTGGCGGAGATTTCGAGACCAAGAACACCCAGCGTTTCGAGCGACTACCAGTCAACGGGTGACACACGGAACCTTCAAATCCCCATGATATCCCTGCTACAGCACGCAGCAGATTACAGAGTGCTGTCGCTGGTGTGAATGCATCCAATGTGTTTTCAAAACGACCTAATGAATGGGGAAAAGATCTTGTTGCGGAATCACATTGGAAGGAGCTTGGCTCCGGCTAGGTTGGTAGACTAGGCAGTGTCGACAGTGGCGATTGGGAAGACGGCTCTTTTGTGTGTATATGCAATAGAACTTATCTAAAAACCGTATACACTCCAAATACACACTGTTTGAAAGCTACGATTAGTTTTAGAAATCCTCATAGTCCTCTTAGGAATGCAAGCAATGCATAAGACCCCTACATTGAACATTATGCAGCTACGTAGTCGCTTACTACATGATTAGCATCTATCATCAGAGCCGAATCGATCAGGAGCCCACGCCCTGAAATGGTGGGTCAGGCCAACCTGTGTAATTTCCTCAGACTCTTCGGGTGTCAGTTTAAGGTCAAGTGCTGCAAGATACTCCGGGAGTCTGGAGGTCGATTTCGTTGTAGTAATGGGGATAACGTTCTGATCGATCTGCCACTTGATCAAAACGGCATTTTCAGGCACTCCATGTTTATATGCGATTCTAGCAAGTGGCTCATCCAGAGGACCGGGCCGAGCTTTCGTGATTGGGGTCAAGCCGTTGAAACTCGACACTTCAATGCCATGCTCCCTCATCCATGACAGATAATGGTGCGCTCTTTGAAGGTACGGATGGAACTCGAGCTGGTTTATGGCCGGGACGATGGTCGCAACGTCCATAATGGTTTCGAGGTGCGGTCGTTGATGATTCGCAACACCAATTGACTTAGCCTTTCCAGATTTCATGATCTTCTCCATTTCCAACCAAGCATTCTGGAGCTCTGAAGGCTTCTTGGCGACGTACGGTGAATGAATTAGGTACCTTCGACACTTTTAGTAAGAACGCAAGCAGAACAATTCATTTATATTGGTCATGACACACAAATCCACGTAGTCAAGCTGCAGCCTCCTCAGGCTCTTCTCAAATGAACCCTGGACATCGTCGATACCCTCCAAAACCTTGGTCGTGATGAAAAGCTCCTCTCGAGGAATGCCACATTCTTCGATAGCGGCTCCGATTTCTTCTTCGGTTCCGTAGCAATCTGAGCCGTCAATATGGCGGAAACCCTCCTTGATAGCGGCTTTTAAGACCTCAACCAGGTCGCGATTGAACGGCTCGTCAGGCTCCTCTTTGAACCATGCCGTGCCGGTTCCGAAGCCCAGCTGTCAATTGCGTTTAAAACCGACTCATGGGCTCGATCGGCTTGACTTACAAACGGAATCACGTTGCCATGCTTAAGAGGAATAGTCGTCATTTCTATAGCAGACTGGAATTGCTTCCGCCCGAAAGTTGAATTACGAATACTCTATCTTGTCGTCAGCATCAATAGCGGAATGAAAGGTAGATGGAGATAAGGGAGAGATAAAAACGAGCGTCATACGGTCTGTCGCAGAGACCATAAAGGTGAGATCACCACGAACTTTGCTAGTGTGGCTACACCCGGGACCCGTACTCACGTCCTATCTAATAGGGTGAATCAGATCGGTGGGTGAAGCATATTGTTATTAGATGCTAGGCTACGTGGCTAGATATCTAGATAATGAACACGTGACCAACGATAAAAGTAAATAATTCAAATAATCTATTACACTATTAATCGATATTGCTAGCCAATAATCGATATTTGTAGCCAATAAAAAGTCTAAAAAATAGCTAATTCAACACTAGATTTTTTTTAAAATTTGTTTTGACGTTGTAATTTTTATTTTTTATAATATTATCCAATTCTATTTATTTATTTGTTTTTTGCGTTTTCTCTAATTTTTTTATTTAATATTGTTTCTTAATATTGATTTTATTTGTTTTAATAAAATAAATTAATATAGCTAAATTTGTATATTTTGTTATAATATTAGTTGAATTAGTTTTTTTGGCAATTTATTTGATTTTAGCTATTTCTTATTGTTTATAAATTTGACGTAGATATATAAAATCAATTATTAAACGCTTTTTTATAGTAATATTTAAATATACAAAACAATTAAATAAAAATTTAGAGTTAATATAAATTATTAGTAATAGATTAATATTAAAAATTTTGTCTAAAATCAATTTAATAGCTACAACTAAATTAAATTTGTTAATTATAGTGTATAATTTTGCTATTAATATATTTCTCGTGATATATTTGTATTTAGTGAAGAATCAATAAATAATATTAGTATATTAACTATCAAAAAAAACAATAATATAATTTATTTGTAAAAATAAATTATTATTGTTAACAAACAAAATATTAATAAATATTAAAAGTTATAGATATTTAATATTTAATAAAACAAAAATTAAATTTTAATTAATATAATTTATTTGCTATTTGATTTGTTTATTTAGTGTTGTAATATTTTTGATTATTAAATTGATATATTATACAATAAAACTATAATTGAAAATTGCTTTTGATTGATAGATAATAGCTATATAAACGT